>NW_003133462.1:4761-20818 GCF_000003605.2 Saccoglossus kowalevskii
TTTCATCACTGTCATAGTCGACCCCAAGACGGTTTGATAGTCGACTGCTTGAAGAGCGAGAAATTCAACGAAATTAAATTTGTGGACGATCGTAAATGGAATGCGTGTAACTTGTACCTTGGACTACTAATACTTGTATTACTAGTCTGAGCTTGTACTGAATGCAAGAGACTGTTTATATTTGCTATGGGTGGTGACTATTATGCAAATTATCTGTCTATTATGTCTTTGGCTGATTAATTAAAACATGGCTTTCAAAACAATGACATGTGCTTTTGTTTTCAATTAACGAAAATTGATTTTTACACCCTATAAAAACATCCAATTCATTTGTTTTCCTACTGAGTGTTTGCTCCTTGTAGTCCAGCATTGAAAATACAAAAAAGTAGAATTTGGGGTTTCAAAGCAAAAAAAGGTGTACAGCTCCTTAATGGCTGAACAACACAATGTAGCGAATGTACCACATCAATGAAAACGCATACATAATAGATATGACGAATGTACAACACAATATGCGAAATGCACAATATGATATAATGAATGTACCTGATATACCGAATACACATTACCTTATATCATATAATCACAACACAATACAATAGAATTGATGTACGGCAAGATATAAAAAACACACAAGATAATATAACGAATGCAAAATGCGATATAACAAACGTACAAAAATAGAGCAAACATAGATCATGTGATCAAGTGTCAACACTTTCATGGACAAACATATAGCTTCGAAAAACCACAATGCTGTTTGCCTCTATATTTAGTCGTTTCGGTTTCGTGTTGCCGTTTTGTCAACTTATAACTTGATATACAATCTTTAATAGACGTTTTTGATTCTGCAGTAACCAGCAGCGTAATAGAACTACTCATTTATTCCCATTGATGTCAGCATATATATTATAAAAACAATATACGTATCTGTTAATAATTTATTTTAGCCATCATAATCCATTGATATACTAAGGTAGGTGAACATGTGTTCGGCCTGGCAATTACCACGGTGAATAAACACATATGGTCGGTATGACAATTAAACATTTCATTAGTATTTTTGACTATTAGTGAAAAATGTGCCAAATTGTCATCTGTCTTCTATCTCAACAGCATAAGGCTATTTTGCGAAAGATTTGAACTAATGGCCATATGTCCCATGCTCATTGTGTTATTACAAGTTTTACTTCTAACTGATTTTTTTTGGATATAGCTCTGCTGTACTGTGCTGTGGGGCCACTGCATGTACTCGATTTATATAGTTTTACATTGTCCAGCATTTTGTGGCCACTAGCCCGAGTACTTCTCTAATTATACAGTTCGAGTGATAATCTGCATCATTGGCATTAAGTAACTTTAATTTTGTGGAAAATCTTATTAGTGTTAATCCTTACAGATGTTGGCAACATTTTAACAATAAACATGTCACTTGTTTTCACGGCATAGAATCTAAGACACACCACACAAGGTGAGAACAACGTTTAAACCTTTGTTAAATAAATGTTTGCATCAGTTTCATAAAATCAACAAGCAAATATAAAAATCTGGAATATTAGCTCTGGTGAAAATTCGAAAAACACACTTGCTCAACTTCAAGCATTTTCATAACAGACGAGCTGGCTTTTGAATAACTACGCGATTCAACAGCCTTTTCTGAAAAACTAAATTTTCCCGACAATATTGGCCTGTCACTGACGACAGAGTGATGGAAATATCAAGTAGATAAATATAGATGCTCTAAAATATGAGATTGTAATAGATTTATGGGTACGATGTTTTCGCCATCTTTTTATGTGGAGAATGGAGCTAAATATTATTATTTCTGCTCATTTCTATATGAGTATTCACAAAGAATAACTTTTTTTAAATAAACATATGGTAATACCGTACGATATATCAATTCCCTTTGATGTGTCCGATAAAGGACATATATAAATACTTCCTCGGCTACCCTCACAATTTAAGCACGACTGCCAAGGTGCTCGTACCTCATCACAGTAAAGATGCATTTAACGTATTTAGCTCTGTTGTTTGTAAGTATCAAACATGTATACAGTTTTACATTGCTTGAACCATGAATTTATTGCAATTTAGTATCATTGGGGAAACATTAATCGAACAACGAACACCGTGAATGGTAAATACGTGGATGGATTAGCCAATAAGTTAACGCATCTAGTAACGGCTTTCTGTCTATTCGTATTGCAGATGACAGTTTTCGAAGTTGGTAAGTAGTATATTTAAATTCTTGTTCCTAAATGATCTATCATACATAAATATGTGCATTTTTACACTTCAACTCAGAGATTATTTAATCTCAACCTACTACATGTCTAAATGAAGACATATGATTCGAAACGGCTACGAATGGTGTGAATCTAACTTAGTCGGATCAAAACCCGTTAGCAAATTAAATGTGAACGAATAATCAATTGAGAAGCTGAAGCGACCACTAACATTTTGGCGCGTTGGAAATAAATGAAATTGCAATATTTTCTGAAATCCGTGGATTTTAATATATAAACCGATGTTTCGTAATTCGATGTTCGTAACTGGATGTCCGTAACTCGAACAATTCAGCGTCTCGTTTGATCTACGTAAGTGTTGTAAACTAAGTCATATCTTTAATTTAGTTTATTCCTTTTATTAGTGCAAAATAGCACTAACTCAAAATGTGCACAATATATAACGATTGCGCTATGCTGTAAGTAATGTAACACATTTGAATCATTAGTTTTATCAACGAGAGAAAGTAGAGAGGATCGCAGAAAACCACCACACATTGTACTCATACTAGCAGACGACCTGGGATGGAATGACGTAGGATGGCACAACCCGGAAGTCAAAATGCCAGTCCTCAATCAGCTCGCCGCAGATGGCGTCATATTCAACCAAGCATATGTCCAGCCGACATGTACACCGTAAGCCATAGCATCGTTAATGTAGTTTTACATTATTCGGTCAACTTCACAACCGCCATATGTAATTATTTGATCATTCATTTGATCCGATTGCCAGGTGGAGGATTGTCGAATTTCGTTTACTTGCTTCAAACGTGTAAGAGTGGTACAAAACATGAATAATATCTCTCATGCAATGTACATCTGATCTAGTCTAATAACTCAAGTACATTTCATTCTGCAGAACAAGAGCTGCTCTTATGTCAGGATATTACCCATTTAAAACTGGAAATCAGGTAATGATTTATTTTACTGTTACATAAGTTATACATTGCAGATAGCATGGGTACGTATAAACAGCCTCATGTTGATCGAATTCTGTTTGTGTTCTATGTTTAAATTTTAACTACGGTTTTCATTGAAAATCATGGAAATCGTGGTAAATTGTGCAAAAAAGTAAATTATGCCTAATATCTTGAAGAAAATTTATTATGCATATAACTGATTAATTTAAAAGAAATTAATTTATTTATTAAGAATTATTTATTGAAGTTAGTGTCTGTTGCTTGATATTTACAGCATCAACTTCTGCTCAACCTTCACCCTGGTGGACTACCATTAAGGTTTAAGACATTGCCACAGCGACTCAAAGATGTTGGGTATCTGACTCATATTGTTGGGAAGTAAGTAGAATGCAAAATATATATGAGGTGTTGTTTCCATAATTGAAAACGTGGGTATAAATATAATGTACTGTTGTACTAGGGCGTATGTGCTTTCAAAAATAAAGTCACGTTATTCGATGTTTTATTTCCTGCCGGGTTAATTTTGCAGTCTTACATTCTGTTCGCACCCCTTCCACCACCTCCCCCACCCCCACCACACACACACAAAGCTATCTTTGTAATACAATCGAGTACTTCAGGGTGGAAATTGTTGAAACGAAAATAAATTACACATGTCCACTACGGTCACAATACTACACAGTGGGGCAGGGACAAATTGCGGAAGTAAAGCAAAATCGATAATTGAATTTGCAATACCAAATAAATTCGTGCAATATCACAACCTATTATAGTCGTGTATGTGTTACTCTATGAGAGTTCATATTACATGTTTACAGCAGAAAAATAATTGCATTGTTCATAATAGTGACAGTGTATAATAATATTTGAATAAATACTTCAGTATAGCATTAAATGTAATAATAAAATTACATCAAAACAATCATTCGAATTGCATAGATACTTTTTATTATAAACAATTTGTTTGGCAAATAATTCTATAATAATGAAGTACTGAAATTATCCTTCGCTCAACAGAAACACTACTATAGTGGTGTATAATTGCCAAATCTAAGATATGTTACTGGTTAATATGAAAATTGCATATTGCCTCGACCCCAAGTATTAAAAATATAGAGCACTTCCGCACCAGGTTTTTCTGAAACTGACAAGTTCTCGAACCAATAATAATCTTGAAATAATAATTATGAAAGTTAAGTGCACCTTTTCTCAGTATTCGCCATTAGTACAAACAGTTTGAGACTATTCTGTTCTGTTCTGTGCATTTATCAAACAAGCTGTCTTTTAGAACTGAAAGCCTAAATAATCCAATAATAACAATATGGCACGAAGACTCGACCCCTGAACAGGGTGTGATAATTTTGAATATGTGTAAATTAACATTTTCCCAAAAATTAGTCACGTGGGGCTGCCACTAAAAGTAGCATAAGGTATACAAATATTGTATTTGTCTTTTGAATATATGATAATATAACACAATTACGCGCTTGTGATTTTTTTTCATAGATGGCATTTAGGATTCTGTAAAGAAGCGTTTTTACCAACTAATCGTGGATTTGATTCGTTCTATGGTGGACTGACACTGGGTACCTCGCACTTCAGCAAAATGAACGGAATATTATGTATGTATATCACAATGTGAATAAACAATATGTTGACAGTGTACATTATATACAATAAAATGTGTTTATATACAAGCTCAACAAGGATTGAAAACACAGTATTTGAAGTGTTTACTATTCCGTTTTGTATGTAGTTGAGATGGAACATTCGACTATTTCGTGTATGGTTTGAAATCTATACAATAGCAACGTAGTCATTCACTGAATCACCTACTTTTCGTGAATAGTCAAAGTTGCTTGAAGTATTAGTTTTTAATGTTAATGAGCTCGAGGTAACATTACCATAAATGGTCACCTGATATTTCAGTTATATCACGTGTCGCTTCTCTTTACTATGGCACTGGTTGCATGTGCCTATCTCCATCATTGATTGCGATGTTACAGATATGTATATAAATGAGGTCACATGACCACATATGATAATCTGATATGTCATATCTAGGGACTCATGACTTCAGTTTAGAACAGTTTTCATACAAATATAAGAAGCAATTAATTTTGAATATTATTGTGTTCTACTAGCTACACCTGGGTATGATTTCTATGACAACAGCGGAGTGGTACCACAAACTAACGATTATCTTGCGGTGAGTGTAGTTTATAATGTAGTTATATCAATTTAGTTTCACTAAGTCTTGGCATTTTGAGCCAAATAATGAAATAAATCTAAACTTATAATTCATCTTTTTTTCCACAGTTCATGCTTGCTGATAGAGCAGTAAAAATAATTAATGGACACTACCAGGAATATCCACTATTTATGTACTTCAGTATGGACGTGCCTGCAAAGTCCCCTGAGGTAATTCAGTTATTTAGTAAAATAACATTACGACAATAGTGTAAAATATTATATCTACTAGAATGTAACCAACCGTAAGCAGCCATATACGATAGGCCAAACATAAATTTGGTATCAGTCACATCTGTCCTATACTACACTACACAAATTCTAGTTGTTGCCGTTGCTCTGTATATTACGTAACGATAGATCATTACGTTATTGCTTTTTCCGAGGCCTGAATCTGCATACGATATTTAAGTTAGGTTAGGTTACTTATTTGTAACGTAAAAATAAATTGATACACACATACTTAGACAATGAATTTCACAACCATACAATAGATGTCAATTTTAAAAGTTACTTGGTTTTGGCGTTTCATGTGAGGGAGTTCTATTTAGGGCTGAATCGCATTGTACAACTGAGTGATAGAAAGGAATACCATATAGAACAGTTTATACATAGATGCAAGAGATACGTTCAAATATATATTATTATGCACGGAGATGAGCAACGTACATATACGTAAAATCAACAGAACATTAAATAAAATAAGTGATAACTATGTGGCTGGCAAATTAATGTAATCAACATAGATCAAAGTAGTTGTAAGAATACAATTCATTACAATAAACCCGAACTTGAATATCTATCATAGTTAATTATTGTCGATTCTCGGCGTACTCTTTTACGGAAGAATTGTCTCTCAACACCTTGTTTTCATTATGTCAACAAGACGTTGAGAGACAATTATTACGTAAAATATTAAAAGAAAACACTACACATATTGTGTTGTCTTCCTAGGTTCCACCAGAGTATGAAGCGTTGTATGCCAATATCACAGATGATCGAACAAGAAGATTTTATGGTATGTATTATGCTTTATGACGTGAACATAGTTGTATCTATAGATACGACATGCAGAAAGTAACAATAATTTAAATTTATCTTGATTTGTAACTACATTATACGTAATACTAGACAATACAATGTAGGCCAATTTGTCTTCACTGCAACTGAGTGTGTCAGGGCATGATTGCGAGCAACTGTTATCTATTTTATAAAATGTTTGGTGTTGTGTACGACAACCGGAAGTCAGAGATGCACACTTGATAATACTCTTTATATATCGACATCTTTATTTGCAACAAATAATTTCTAACCTTCGTTATTGATACGTAATTTTTTTCTTTTTTTTTAAGGAAAGCTTTCTGTGATGGACGATGCAGTTGGCAGTGTGGTTGATGCGTTGAAGAAACGTGATATGTGGGACGATACGCTATTGATATTTATAGGTGACGTAAGTGATCAACTTCTTACTGCGCATGCGTCCTTCAATTTGAATTTGGTACATCATTGCATGTGTTCAATTTGTTGACAATATATTTGCTCAAAAGTTAATAACACTACAGTTTATTCAAATCAGAATACAGCTGCATGTGTTGTATGTCCCTATAAAATGTGGCGTCTATGTTAGTTTTCATTTCAATATTGCATATTTTCTATTTTGAATGATTCATCTGATAATTTCAAATCAAAATGTTGAAAATCGTTTTTATATATTTATTCTTAGTGTCCTCTTTCATAAAGAATTAATTAAAAAATTGACATTATCGAGTTTCGAGTGCGTTGTTCCATTTTTATTGTGTTTTGTTGACCAAACTCCTGTCTGCTTGTGTGTATTTCCACAGAATGGGGCGTTGGCGTCGTCATCGGGGTCAAATTGGCCATTACGGGGTATTGCTGCAACGCTGTTTGAGGGCGCTACTCGCGTACCGGCATTCATCCATGGAAATATGTTGAAGCAAACCGGATATGAAAATAATGAGTAAGTTACAATGGTGCCTATTTACATTCCAAGATACATGCCACAATGTGCAACCCGCAAAACCATTCTTGTCCATGTGTAATACTGACCAATATAATGTTTATATTTGTTTCTATTCAATGTGAGAAATCGAACGTTTGCCGTTGGTTGAGCAATAATATGACCTGTAACGGGACCCTGACATTTGAATTTCAATTGAATGCAAAATGCATGTATGCCGAACATATTCCATAGTTGGACGTCTTATTGTTCAACAACAACAATAGTTCTTTATCGCTTATCTCATTAACATTCAAGACAATATGCAATACCAATGCTATTCCATCTCGGCAAATAAGGAATAAGTAATATGTAATACATATGTAATAATTTAAATAACTATAAGAAATGAACAATCAAATACAAGTCATGCATTGTTATTTTGACAACAATATTTTGCTTTGATTTTAATAATTAGGTTATGGCACATAGTTGATTTGCATAAAACGATACTCTCGTTGGCCGGGGCTGAATCTTGTAAGTGGTTAAACAATGTTTAAAATAATTATATATTTTCTAATCGGAAAATGTCAAGAGAAGGTTTTCATAGCTTCTATCTGTTGTTTCTGAAATCTACTTCGTTTAACAATTTAACAGCATGTGAAATTGACGGTATGGACATGTGGGATACATTTTCGAAAAATGAATCATCGCCCAGAAATGAAATCGTGTATAATATCGATGATGACCCAATATCTCCTGGTGCCGCAATCAGGTAATTGTCACAATTTTTAACTAGTACCGAGATTTAAACAGTACCTCGTATGTACGTATCGTAAGATACTGTCGGAAATAATGTTACAATTATTGGTATGTATTTACTATTATGGTAAACTTTAATATATATAAACATTATAAATGTGTCGAATATGTAAATCTCTTAACTAAATTATTGTATGTTTTTTGTGTTTAGAGTCGGGGACTATAAACTGATTGCCGGGAATCCGGATCTATTTTATCCATTACGATTGATCAACCAATCAGGTAAATACACATTTCTGTATAGCTAAAATAGAATTCAAGTTGAAAATATTGAATAATTTAATTTATGTCAATGTATATTTATTTCAGATGGTTGGTTCAATTATGGTGACGTACCAACTAGTGGGTTGCCAGTTTTACCAACTGGTGATGAACCGCCCCCACCGAATGTGACATACTTGTTCAATGTCATAGGTGAGTAATATGACGTAGTTTGGGATATTCTCTCAATGTGTGCAGTCTAATTCTGCTGGTGTGGATGCTGATGAGCCAAAACATGAACAAACAGTGCATGATTTTTTTTTCACCACCATGATCAAACTTGTGTGAGGTCGAATATGTATACAACATATTGATATTCTCGTGGTCTCAGACGTTTACAATATTTTGCGTATTGTGTGAATGAATGGCGATAGCATTCATTCATAAACTGTCACACAACATATTATCTTCATTCCAAAATTATATTTACATATTTTGTTTGAAAGCACAATCATACTTTATTGATCAGCAGCCCAGATAACATTACTTGAATGTAATGCTAAAATCTGCTTCAATAAAACGAGCTTCACTCCCCTCTCACCTAACCCCTCTGAAAATCTTAATCACTATGTGATAATTTGCCATGAAATGGATGCACACCTGCTCAAAAATGGACTTCGCTAATATTTTGTCCCATTTACCAGCGTTGAACACACAAGTGTGCCATTTTATTGCTCTAAACGCACCACCACAATAAAATTAATTTAATAAAACGCCGTCTTACTTTCTATGTAGATGATCCAGAGGAAAGAAACAACATCGCCGACGATCATCCAGAGATAGTACAAGCATTACGTCAGCGGTTAGATGAACACCGTATATATTACATGCCGGCGGTGAACCAAGTATTCGACGAAGCCGGCGACCCCTCTAATTTCGATGGTGTCTTCTCGCCCGGGTGGTGTTAAAGATGCAAATACATTTGACTAACTAACACATGTCTATTGTATCGGTGTTATTGTTTAATATATATTCGCATGTTATTGTTGACTGATTTTACCTATTTGTTCTTTAATGTTAGTTTTGTTTGTAGTCTTGTTCAAAATTGTTTTACGGCATGCATGGTCAATCAAAGATTTTTCAAGCATTCAATGGTATAATGTGTATTTATTTGGGGACGATTTATGGTATTTCTGCATGATTGGCTATGAATGAGGCGTTGACATGTTGTTACAACAATATAACTAATTGTCAGAGTATGCCTATACGATGTATGAGTATATGTACCTGATTCATCTTTATTTATTCGACAATAAACAATAATAGAAATCATGTATTATTGAAGAATAGTTTTTCTCGTATTCAATTTTCACTTAAGTAAAACAGGCCGTTTGAATAGAGTTGTTGTATCAGACTACATACAACAGATGATCGGTAGCTATAGATGATGAGCAAAATTTACACGTGGCATGAGCAGTAGGAGCAATTATAATGCTTCAAACTTGACGCACTCAACCTATTAGAAGAGACAAGCTTTGAACCCACAGCTACACCATGGATTAATCTAGTGGTGCGACAGTCCGCAATACATACAGGAGTATCTTAACAATCTTAGCAAGCTATCTTCGCGCTAAGAGTCTGTATACTTCGATGTATCCCTCCTCCAATCAAAACAAAATCCTCAGAATGTTCAACCAAATTACCGGTATTTTCCACATGAACATAATACACAAAGTGAATTCGGTGAAAGCGTATATGCATTTGAATGTGTTATATCATGAATTAACGTACAGCCAATATGATTGGATATTCACAATAACAACATAGCACCTAATTTGCTGTGACCTTTGAACCAATCTGTTACAATTGCGGGTATTTTCCGAAACTGAAATAATGTTTGAGCTATTTTTATCATTCTGCCATTTTCATCAATTGCAGCGAAAATTACGTTCGTATTGGGATTAAGTATTTGTTTTGTTTTATTTTTTCATACTGGACAAAACAAGAAGTATTACACATGTTTAGTCTTTTTTAAATACATTAAAAATTATCAACCGTATCTAGCATAAAATATGATTTATATATATCTATCGGCGTCCATTGTAATAGTTCTTGGAGACTGTGGTTTGTATTTAACACATTGAATATGAAATGGGTGCTTGGGTGTTTATGATTTAAATCATTTTTATTTAAATAGTAAACCCAACGAAATATTTCTTGTTGACCTTCGATTTTAATTGGCATTGACCGCCACATTAAAATTATGCAACTTGAATCTTTGTCTGATAAATTGCATTTCTAATGAAAATACTTGCCTTGTACTTAAAGAAACTAAAATGCGATTACAGAACGTTTGCAAACTAGTCTCTCTGAAATACAATTACCATGTGAACAGCTGTCACTGGAGATCGTTGGAATAGGGCGCACAGATGATCTGTAGTCACAGATGTTGGGCAAAGTTTACACGTGAGCAGCAATAGCAATAAAAATACAAAGAAGCTTCTTACACATTGAAATTTGAAGCACTCCACCTGCAACATTGGTAACTTTTGTCAATATTCATGATTTTCTAGATCCAGTCACTCATGTGCTTCAAAACTCACAAGTTTAATTCTAATATTTGAAAACAATCAACTCTACACTGAATCGTTCAAACATAACTAAAATATCATAACAAACACGAGACAAGACGAGATATTGCCAAGACGAGCTATTAGCCCACAGCTATACCATGAATTGATCTAGCGGTTCAGCAGCCCGGCTCATTTAATAGGAATATCATTCTTGCACGGTATTTCACGCTATGAACTTGTTCACTTTGATGTTTCACTTCTCCTATGGAACGACCTTACAATGTTCCATCAATGTGATATTGAATGTGTCATGCCATGAATTAACAAATTTATTTAAGATGAAATATTCGCAATAGCAGCATACCACCTGAGTTTTTTGTGACCTTTGAACCAACATGTCAATCGCTGCTATTTTCAGAAACTGGAATAGTGTTTAAACTATTTTTATCATTCTGCCATTTTATCATTTACCGGGTCTGCTCTATTCTGTGATAGCTGCTGTGCTGTATTCAATTTGAGTTGTGTTTATTATTTAAACACAATACCGCACTGATGAATGTTTTCAGTTATTGGTACGTATTATTAATTATTGTCTTACTTCTACACATGGCACTAAAAAGAATGCATGCATACTTGGGTTCAATCATATATACTGCTTATATAACGACAAAATAAAAAACAATGAATTTTCCAACCACTTAAACACATTCCCATACAATCTGATTAAAATCTGATGTAGTGTACGGGCTGTAATTATTTTGGCTATTAACTTATTTTAATTCTAATTTTTATTACTTTTGTTATTAATGCCTTTTTATTTTATTATTCTACTTTGATTTTGATTTTGTGATTTTTTTTTAATTCCGCCCTACATACATCTGACCCGATGCCTATGTAACGAGATTTTAATTAGACCCACTATCGACGATTTTAGTCAACGAATCACAGACCCCCTTCTATGGCTAGCGACGTTAGCGACCGAGAAAAACACGGCTTTTCGGTAAGTTTGTCATTGTTAAATGCAACGAAAGTCATTTTTTATGTTTATATTGTGGCTCGAATGGTTCGAGTTCAGATCGTTATTTTGCGTATTTATTCTGGGAGTGACGATTTTGTTTCCACCGCTTCGACCGAACACCGGTATCGTTTTCCAGTCGCTTGCCCTGGGGACGGGTGATGTTTTGTTGACGATCGGGTCAAAATCGTCCACGGTATTGAAACCGTAGCTGTAAATATTCATCAAAATGTATCAACATTTTTTACATTATACAATAACTCTTTATTAAAGTAATTGAGCTGATTTGGACTGGAATAAAATATTTATTTGGAACACATCGCAATTGATCAGGAAATATTCATTTGCTCCAATTTTCTGCGTCGATGCCATAGGCCGGTGACCGATATATGATTTAAAATCAGTTTGTATTGTTTACTATAGCTGTTTACAGTGTTCTAATCATTACGATTTACTTATTTTTTTACTTCCATTCTAGATACTTATGCTCAGTGTTCGATGTAAAATTGAATCGATGACTGAATAAACGAACCTTGGCTGGCAAAGATGTATCAGGAAGTGTACACATTTGTTGGAAGTGAAAAAAATATTCAATGTAATGACAACAATTGTAAAATGCTGTGGAATTTCTTTTGTAAATCAAAATATACTAGCAATTTTCTATTAATGATTTATTCATTGACAAGTGGGTAAAAAAATATAATGTACAGAAAGATTGCCCGTATACACTGAAAAGTAAGCAACCGACAGCCTGTATAAAAGGGGGGCTGTAATTGGCTGTTACTTACGCGAAATCAAAGTAAAATAATAAAATAAAAAGGCATTAATAACAAAAGTAATAACAAATAAAATTAAAATAAGTTTATAGCCAAAATAATTAAAGCCCGTACACTACATCAGATTTTAATCAGATTGATCCCCATATGGAATTAGTTCGCTTGGTGTTTATGATTTAAATCATTTTTATATTTTAATTTTTTCTGTCACTGTGCCAAACACAGTTCTTGAAAAAAGGAAATGGCGTTGAAATTTTACACTTCACACATACATCAGTGACTCTTAATTATTGGTATACAAATTAATTGGTGGCGCATAACAATTGAGTAACAAAGACCAGCTATGTTCTATTTACCAGTGAATATATAGCACTGTTCTACAACCTTGTCTCAGTAATGAAATAATGTAGTATTTTTGTTGGCAGTGATACAACTGGGAAACGCAAAAAGAATCCGACCACCAGGTGTTATTAAACAGATCATGATACAAGAAGAATCCGCGTCACTAACCCCCCGCAAAAAAACAACAACTAAGCAAGTGGTTTTAAGAACACAGAGGAAGATAGATTTATTATAAGACGACTACATAATTGCTGTTTTCTTCTCTGGAACCTTTATAAAAACAAGTTAATTAAAACAAATATGGAACTCTCACAAATGGGTGAAAAAACCTCACAAATATCCAACCCAATTAACAAGTCAAAACCAACCAAGATATTTATATGTGGACCAATTGGTTGTGGGAAATCGTTTTGCGGCGAGAAATTGTCCCAATATTTGACAAGTACAACCGGGAAAGCTTACCCATTTCTCCCTGAGTTCGAACCATATTTTAGAAATGTCATTGATG
This sequence comes from Saccoglossus kowalevskii, assembly GCF_000003605.2. Taxonomy (NCBI): domain Eukaryota; kingdom Metazoa; phylum Hemichordata; class Enteropneusta; family Harrimaniidae; genus Saccoglossus; species Saccoglossus kowalevskii. The sequence goes on from NW_003133462.1 coordinate 18,414, forward strand.
CATTTTATGCCAAACAATTATCTCATCTTGAATTTGGAAAGTCATACTTCGAACACACACGTGGAAATCATAGTGCTAACACTAACGCGGTTTGCGATAGCAGCCTAATTCAACATCTTACATATTTCAAAATATATAATCCAAAATCGTATCCACAAATATACGAGCAATTGAAACCTGAAGTTTTTGATCTATTTTCATCTTGCTATTACATAATCATTTTTCAAAGTCTTTCTTGGTCTGAATGTAAAAACAATATTTTAAAAAGGGGTCGTGAATGTGAACTTCAAAACATCAAGTCTCTTGAAAGTATACACTTGGCATTTAAACCAACTTTTCAGGAGGTCGCACATTCGCTTGGGTTTCCTGTTTTATTTTTAGAGTCACAAATAACACCTGACATTTGGGCGAAAATATTCACGCCTACTATTACAGTAAAGTTTTCGGGAACTCCTATAAAACTAATTCCAGATGATATTACATTAAAGTTCGCAAGTAATACATTATCATGGAATGTCACGGATACAGAAAATGACACATTGCCGCATTTAGATCTTTCCAAACAACCCAGGAAATTGAAAATAAATACTATAAACACTCTGAATTTCATTTGCGCCTTCAATGTGGTTTGTACCCATGATCCCGAATTCATCATGGCAGCACTCACAACTTTGTGTCAACAAACAAAAACTCAAGTAAAGTTTGACCTCCCAACAGTTGAGTTAGCGTTATAAGATTTTGAAAATATTGCACAGAAACTATTGGTGGCAGTAATCCTATGTTATGGGGAATGTGTCACTGTAAACAGTTATTGTTATTTTCTATGCGTTAAATCGACAACTACATTGCTGCAAAATCTATGTATATATTACATTTATGCATATCAGTTGTAATTTTGACTACATTTGGTTTCTTACTAATTTACATATTCATAACCATTAAGATTTTATTCCTGTAATCACCGTCTTTATCTAACAGATTATAGTTGTGTAGATAATTAATTTATGTGCGATATACAATGCACTACCGGGTATTAAGGTATGGAAAACGTCATTGATTAGGTAGCATCTTCTGATTGGATTTCACCAAATTCAGTCTTAACACAAACAACATACCGGCATGCTTGTGGCATACATTAGTAATGCCATGTCCACGTGGAAAAGACTAATAGCGAAATCAATTGATGACATAGTTGTCCCAATGTATTAAAAGTTTTTCTACCTGGGCCTAATAAATCAAGACTGCCTGTTTACAACCAACCATGAATAATCAACAAGCAAAACATTTGACTGATTTTGACAATATGTTCAGTTATATTAGAAGATATGTGTCATATTTACTATTCCATGAAACTTAAAGATGATACCTACTAGACACAGACGACTTGTTATTAGTAGGAATACTGGGAATGATATCATTTAGTAACGTCAGCATAGAAATATATATGTATATCTTAGTGCCACTGCAATATAGTTTAATTTTTATAGTTAGCATTCGCAACTTGGTGTATTTAATATAAACTATTATCGCATTTAAATGAAACGGTTAATTATAGGTTGATATAATTAACAGTGACTGTTATTACCCACAATTCTATGTTATTTATAGTACCGAATATTTATTGGTTGCAAATTGACAGATGTACAATAAATTCAATAATATTCACTTTACGAAATGTTTGCCTCATGTGTTGTGTTGTTAGAATATTGGAGATGTATATCAACAACAACACCCCCCCACACACACACACACAGTAATCACCCAAATACCAGGGTTTGTCCTTTTTACATAACAATATTAGAAAAATAATTGTTCACAAACTCAGTACATTCAACAGTAAATGATAACATTATGTCATGTGATTGCATTTAGTCACGAATAAATAGATCACTTAACCATGGTAGAATACTTTAAGTTTATAATTATGAAAAATAAATCTTGAAAAGTATCTATACATTCGTCTGATTACATGTCTTATACGCAAAGATCTTATTAAAGTTTCGAAACTAAAATACGATTACGAAACGTTTGCAAACCCCAAAAATACAATTTTCCCGTGAACAGCTGTCGCTGGAATTCATTGAAATAGGAGTGCCGTGTAGCAGTCTACATACAATCCTGACACACAGATACTCAGTAGTTATAGATGCTGGACAAAGTTCACACCTGAGCAGCAATAGCAAAAACAATGCAGAGAAGATTCTTACAAATGGAAAATTGAAGCACTCCGCGTGTAACAGTGGTAACTTTGGTAAATATTCAGGGTTTTCTGAATTCAGTCACTAATGTGCTTCATATAAGTTTAAATTACAAAATATTGCGTAGAATTCGAAGCATTGTACATTGTCATAACATAATATTATAATAATTATTGAAGTATCTGTTCAGAAGCTTTGTCGTTTCAT
>NW_003133506.1:0-10373 GCF_000003605.2 Saccoglossus kowalevskii
CAGATGTGGAAACCAATACATGTGTGCTTGGTGTAGCTGTTGAATGTAACAGATGTGGAAACCAATACATGTGTGCTTGGTGTAGCTGTTGAATGTAACAGATGTGGAACCAATACATGTGTGCTTGGTGTAGCTGTTGAATGCAACAGATGTGGAACCAATACATGTGTACTTGGTGTAGCTGTTGAATGTAACAGATGTGGAACCAATACATGTGTGCTTGGTGTAGCTGTTGAATGTAACAGATGTGGAACCAATACATGTGTGCTTGGTGTAGCTGTTGAATGTAACAGATGTGGAACCAATACATGTGTGCTTGGTGTAGCTGTTGAATGTAACAGATGTGGAACCAATACATGTGTGATTGGTGTAGCTGTTGAATGTAACAGATGTGGAACCAATACATGTGTGCTTGGTGTAGCTGTTGAATGTAACAGATGTGGAACCAATACATGTGTGCTTGGTGTAGCTGTTGAATGTAACAGATGTGGAACCAATACATGTGTGCTTGGTGTAGCTGTTGAATGTAACAGATGTGGAACCAATACATGTGTGCTTGGTGTAGCTGTTGAATGTAACAGATGTGGAACCAATACATGTGTGCTTGGTGTAGCTGTTGAATGTAACAGATGTGGAACCAATACATGTGTGCTTGGTGTAGCTGTTGAATGTAACAGATGTGGAACCAATACATGTGTGCTTGGTGTAGCTGTTGAATGTAACAGATGTGGAACCAATACATGTGTGCTTGGTGTAGCTGTTGAATGTAACAGATGTGGAACCAATACATGTGTGCTTGGTGTAGCTGTTGAATGTAACAGATGTGGAACCAATACATGTGTGCTTGGTGTAGCTGTTGAATGTAACAGATGTGGAACCAATACAAGTGTGCTTGGTGTAGCTGTTGAATGTAACAGATGTGGAACCAATACATGTGTGCTTGGTGTAGCTGTTGAATGTAACAGATGTGGAACCAATACATGTGTGCTTGGTGTAGCTGTTGAATGTAACAGATGTGGAACCAATACATGTGTGCTTGGTGTAGCTGTTGAATGTAACATATGTGGAACCAATACATGTGTGCTTGGTGTAGCTGTTGAATGTAACAGATGTGGAACCAATACATGTGTGCTTGGTGTAGCTGTTGAATGTAACAGATGTGGAACCAATACATGTGTGCTTGGTGTAGCTGTTGAATGTAACAGATGTGGAACCAATACATGTGTGATTGGTGTAGCTGTTGAATGTAACAGATGTGGAACCAATACATGTGTGCTTGGTGTAGCTGTTGAATGTAACAGATGTGGAACCAATACATGTGTGCTTGGTGTAGCTGTTGAATGTAACACATGTGGAACCAATACATGTGTGCTTGGTGTAGCTGTTGAATGTAACAGATGTGGAAACCAATACATGTGTGCTTGGTGTAGCTGTTGAATGTAACAGATGTGGAACCAATACATGTGTGCTTGGTGTAGCTGTTGAATGTAACAGATGTGGAACCAATACATGTGTGCTTGGTGTAGCTGTTGAATGTAACAGATGTGGAACCAATACATGTGTGCTTGGTGTAGCTGTTGAATGTAACAGATGTGGAACCAATACATGTGTGCTTGGTGTAGCTGTTGAATGTAACAGATGTGGAACCAATACATGTGTGCTTGGTGTAGCTGTTGAATGTAACAGATGTGGAACCAATACATGTGTGCTTGGTGTAGCTGTTGAATGTAACAGATGTGGAACCAATACATGTGTGCTTGGTGTAGCTGTTGAATGTAACAGATGTGGAACCAATACATGTGTGCTTGGTGTAGCTGTTGAATGTAACAGATGTGGAACCAATACATGTGTGCTTGGTGTAGCTGTTGAATGTAACAGATGTGGAACCAATACATGTGTGCTTGGTGTAGCTGTTGAATGTAACAGATGTGGAACCAATACATGTGTGCTTGGTGTAGCTGTTGAATGTAACAGATGTGGAACCAATACATGTGTGCTTGGTGTAGCTGTTGAATGTAACAGATGTGGAACCAATACATGTGTGCTTGGTGTAGCTGTTGAATGTAACAGATGTGGAACCAATACATGTGTGCTTGGTGTAGCTGTTGAATGTAACAGATGTGGAACCAATACATGTGTGCTTGGTGTAGCTGTTGAATGTAACAGATGTGGAACCAATACATGTGTGCTTGGTGTAGCTGTTGAATGTAACAGATGTGGAACCAATACATGTGTGCTTGGTGTAGCTGTTGAATGTAACAGATGTGGAACCAATACATGTGTGCTTGGTGTAGCTGTTGAATGTAACAGATGTGGAACCAATACATGTGTACTTGGTGTAGCTGTTGAATGTAACAGATGTGGAACCAATACATGTGTGCTTGGTGTAGCTGTTGAATGTAACAGATGTGGAACCAATACATGTGTGCTTGGTGTAGCTGTTGAATGTAACAGATGTGGAACCAATACATGTGTGCTTGGTGTAGCTGTTGAATGTAACAGATGTGGAACCAATACATGTGTGCTTGATGTAGCTGTTGAATGTAACAGATGTGGAACCAATACATGTGTGCTTGGTGTAGCTGTTGAATGTAACAGATGTGGAACCAATACAAGTGTGCTTGGTGTAGCTGTTGAATGTAACAGATGTGGAACCAATACATGTGTGCTTGGTGTAGCTGTTGAATGTAACAGATGTGGAACCAATACATGTGTGCTTGGTGTAGCTGTTGAATGTAACAGATGTGGAACCAATACATGTGTGCTTGGTGTAGCTGTTGAATGTAACAGATGTGGAACCAATACATGTGTGCTTGGTGTAGCTGTTGAATGTAACAGATGTGGAACCAATACATGTGTGCTTGGTGTAGCTGTTGAATGTAACAGATGTGGAACCAATACATGTGTGCTTGGTGTAGCTGTTGAATGTAACAGATGTGGAACCAATACATGTGTGCTTGGTGTAGCTGTTGAATGTAACAGATGTGGAACCAATACATGTGTGCTTGGTGTAGCTGTTGAATGTAACAGATGTGCAACCAATACATGTGTGCTTGGTGTAGCTGTTGAATGTAACAGATGTGGAACCAATACATGTGTGCTTGGTGTAGCTGTTGAATGTAACAGATGTGGAACCAATACATGTGTGCTTGGTGTAGCTGTTGAATGTAACAGATGTGGAACCAATACATGTGTGCTTGGTGTAGCTGTTGAATGTAACAGATGTGGAACCAATACATGTGTGCTTGGTGTAGCTGTTGAATGTAACAGATGTGGAACCAATACATGTGTGCTTGGTGTAGCTGTTGAATGTAACAGATGTGGAACCAATACATGTGTGCTTGGTGTAGCTGTTGAATGCAACAGATGTGGAACCAATACATGTGTGCTTGGTGTAGCTGTTGAATGTAACAGATGTGGAACCAATACATGTGTGCTTGGTGTAGCTGTTGAATGTAACAGATGTGGAACCAATACATGTGTGCTTGGTGTAGCTGTTGAATGCAACAGATGTGGAACCAATACATGTGTGCTTGGTGTAGCTGTTGAATGTAACAGATGTGGAACCAATACATGTGTGCTTGGTGTAGCTGTTGAATGTAACAGATGTGGAACCAATACATGTGTGCTTGGTGTAGCTGTTGAATGTAACAGATGTGGAACCAATACATGTGTGCTTGGTGTAGCTGTTGAATGTAACAGATGTGGAACCAATACATGTGTGCTTGGTGTAGCTGTTGAATGTAACAGATGTGGAACCAATACATGTGTGCTTGGTGTAGCTGTTGAATGTAACAGATGTGGAACCAATACATGTGTGCTTGGTGTAGCTGTTGAATGTAACAGATGTGGAACCAATACATGTGTGCTTGGTGTAGCTGTTGAATGTAACAGATGTGGAACCAATACATGTGTGCTTGGTGTAGCTGTTGAATGTAACAGATGTGGAACCAATACATGTGTGCTTGGTGTAGCTGTTGAATGTAACAGATGTGGAACCAATACATGTGTGCTTGGTGTAGCTGTTGAATGTAACAGATGTGGAACCAATACATGTGTGCTTGGTGTAGCTGTTGAATGCAACAGATGTGGAACCAATACATGTGTGCTTGGTGTAGCTGTTGAATGTAACAGATGTGGAACCAATACATGTGTGCTTGGTGTAGCTGTTGAATGTAACCGATGTGGAACCAATACATGTGTGCTTGGTGTAGCTGTTGAATGTAACAGATGTGGAACCAATACATGTGTGCTTGGTGTAGCTGTTGAATGTAACAGATGTGGAACCAATACATGTGTGCTTGGTGTAGCTGTTGAATGTAACAGATGTGGAACCAATACATGTGTGCTTGGTGTAGCTGTTGAATGTAACAGATGTGGAACCAATACATGTGTGCTTGGTGTAGCTGTTGAATGTAACAGATGTGAAACCAATACATGTGTGCTTGGTGTAGCTGTTGAATGTAACAGATGTGGAACCAATACATGTGTGCTTGGTGTAGCTGTTGAATGTAACAGATGTGGAACCAATACATGTGTGCTTGGTGTAGCTGTTGAATGTAACAGATGTGGAACCAATACATGTGTGCTTGGTGTAGCTGTTGAATGTAACAGATGTGGAACCAATACATGTGTGCTTGGTGTAGCTGTTGAATGTAACAGATGTGGAACCAATACATGTGTGCTTGGTGTAGCTGTTGAATGTAACAGATGTGGAACCAATACATGTGTGCTTGGTGTAGCTGTTGAATGTAACAGATGTGGAACCAATACATGTGTGCTTGGTGTAGCTGTTGAATGTAACAGATGTGGAACCAATACATGTGTGCTTGGTGTAGCTGTTGAATGTAACAGATGTGGAACCAATACATGTGTGCTTGGTGTAGCTGTTGAATGTAACAGATGTGGAACCAATACATGTGTGCTTGGTGTAGCTGTTGAATGTAACAGATGTGGAACCAATACATGTGTGCTTGGTGTAGCTGTTGAATGCAACAAATGTGGAACCAATACATGTGTGCTTGGTGTAGCTGTTGAATGCAACAGATGTGGAACCAATACATGTGTGCTTGGTGTAGCTGTTGAATGTAACAGATGTGGAACCAATACATGTGTGCTTGGTGTAGCTGTTGAATGCAACAGATGTGGAACCAATACATGTGTGCTTGGTGTAGCTGTTGAATGCAACAGATGTGGAACCAATGTGCTTGGTGTAGCTGTTGAATGTAACAGATGTGGAACCAATACATGTGTGCTTGGTGTAGCTGTTGAATGTAACAGATGTGGAAACCAATACATGTGTGCTTGGTGTAGCTGTTGAATGTAACAGATGTGAAACCAATACATGTGTGCTTGGTGTAGCTGTTGAATGTAACAGATGTGGAACCAATACATGTGTGCTTGGTGTAGCTGTTGAATGTAACAGATGTGGAACCAATACATGTGTGCTTGGTGTAGCTGTTGAATGTAACAGATGTGGAATCCAATACATGTGTGCTTGGTGTAGCTGTTGAATGTAACAGATGTGGAACCAATACATGTGTGCTTGGTGTAGCTGTTGAATGTAACAGATGTGGAAACCAATACATGTGTGCTTGGTGTAGCTGTTGAATGTAACAGATGTGGAACCAATACATGTGTGCTTGGTGTAGCTGTTGAATGTAACAGATGTGGAACCAATACATGTGTGCTTGGTGTAGCTGTTGAATGTAACAGATGTGGAACCAATACATGTGTGCTTGGTGTAGCTGTTGAATGTAACAGATGTGGAACCAATACATGTGTGCTTGGTGTAGCTGTTGAATGTAACAGATGTGGAACCAATACATGTGTGCTTGGTGTAGCTGTTGAATGTAACAGATGTGGAACCAATACATGTGTGCTTGGTGTAGCTGTTGAATGTAACAGATGTGGAACCAATACATGTGTGCTTGGTGTAGCTGTTGAATGTAACATATGTGGAACCAATACATGTGTGCTTGGTGTAGCTGTTGAATGTAACAGATGTGGAACCAATACATGTCTGCTTGGTGTAGCTGTTGAATGTAACAGATGTGGAACCAATACATGTGTGCTTGGTGTAGCTGTTGAATGTAACAGATGTGGAACCAATACATGTGTGCTTGGTGTAGCTGTTGAATGTAACAGATGTGGAACCAATACATGTGTGCTTGGTGTAGCTGTTGAATGTAACAGATGTGGAACCAATACATGTGTGCTTGGTGTAGCTGTTGAATGTAACAGATGTGGAACCAATACATGTGTGCTTGGTGTAGCTGTTGAATGCAACAGATGTGGAACCAATACATGTGTGCTTGGTGTAGCTGTTGAATGTAACAGATGTGGAACCAATACATGTGTGCTTGGTGTAGCTGTTGAATGCAACAGATGTGGAACCAATACATGTGTGCTTGGTGTAGCTGTTGAATGTAACAGATGTGGAACCAATACATGTGTGCTTGGTGTAGCTGTTGAATGCAACAGATGTGGAACCAATACATGTGTGCTTGGTGTAGCTGTTGAATGTAACAGATGTGGAACCAATACATGTGTGCTTGGTGTAGCTGTTGAATGTAACAGATGTGGAACCAATACATGTGTGCTTGGTGTAGCTGTTGAATGTAACAGATGTGGAACCAATACATGTGTGCTTGGTGTAGCTGTTGAATGTAACACATGTGGAACCAATACATGTGTGCTTGGTGTAGCTGTTGAATGTAACACATGTGGAACCAATACATGTGTGCTTGGTGTAGCTGTTGAATGTAACAGATGTGGAACCAATACATGTGTGCTTGGTGTAGCTGTTGAATGTAACAGATGTGGAACCAATACATGTGTGCTTGGTGTAGCTGTTGAATGTAACAGATGTGGAACCAATACATGTGTGCTTGGTGTAGCTGTTGAATGTAACATATGTGGAACCAATACATGTGTGCTTGGTGTAGCTGTTGAATGTAACAGATGTGGAACCAATACATGTGTGCTTGGTGTAGCTGTTGAATGTAACAGATGTGGAACCAATACATGTGTGCTTGGTGTAGCTGTTGAATGTAACAGATGTGGAACCAATACATGTGTGATTGGTGTAGCTGTTGAATGTAACAGATGTGGAACCAATACATGTGTGCTTGGTGTAGCTGTTGAATGTAACAGATGTGGAACCAATACATGTGTGCTTGGTGTAGCTGTTGAATGTAACAGATGTGGAACCAATACATGTGTGCTTGGTGTAGCTGTTGAATGTAACAGATGTGGAACCAATACATGTGTGCTTGGTGTAGCTGTTGAATGTAACAGATGTGGAACCAATACATGTGTGCTTGGTGTAGCTGTTGAATGTAACAGATGTGGAACCAATACATGTGTGCTTGGTGTAGCTGTTGAATGCAACAGATGTGGAACCAATACATGTGTGCTTGGTGTGGCTGTTGAATGTAACAGATGTGGAACCAATACATGTGTGCTTGGTGTAGCTGTTGAATGTAACAGATGTGGAACCAATACATGTGTGCTTGGTGTAGCTGTTGAATGTAACAGATGTGGAACCAATACATGTGTGCTTGGTGTAGCTGTTGAATGTAACAGATGTGGAACCAATACATGTGTGATTGGTGTAGCTGTTGAATGTAACAGATGTGGAACCAATACATGTGTGCTTGGTGTAGCTGTTGAATGTAACAGATGTGGAACCAATACATGTGTGCTTGGTGTAGCTGTTGAATGTAACAGATGTGGAAACCAATACATGTGTGCTTGGTGTAGCTGTTGAATGTAACAGATGTGGAACCAATACATGTGTGCTTGGTGTAGCTGTTGAATGTAACAGATGTGGAACCAATACATGTGTGCTTGGTGTAGCTGTTGAATGTAACAGATGTGGAACCAATACATGTGTGCTTGGTGTAGCTGTTGAATGTAACAGATGTGGAACCAATACATGTGTGCTTGGTGTAGCTGTTGAATGTAACAGATGTGGAACCAATACATGTGTGCTTGGTGTAGCTGTTGAATGTAACAGATGTGGAACCAATACATGTGTGCTTGGTGTAGCTGTTGAATGTAACAGATGTGGAACCAATACATGTGTGCTTGGTGTAGCTGTTGAATGTAACAGATGTGGAACCAATACATGTGTGCTTGGTGTAGCTGTTGAATGCAACAGATGTGGAACCAATACATGTGTGCTTGGTGTAGCTGTTGAATGCAACAGATGTGGAACCAATACATGTGTGCTTGGTGTAGCTGTTGAATGTAACAGATGTGGAACCAATACATGTGTGCTTGGTGTAGCTGTTGAATGTAACAGATGTGGAACCAATACATGTGTGCTTGGTGTAGCTGTTGAATGTAACAGATGTGGAACCAATACATGTATGCTTGGTGTAGCTGTTGAATGTAACAGATGTGGAACCAATACATGTGTGCTTGGTGTAGCTGTTGAATGTAACAGATGTGGAAACCAATACATGTGTGCTTGGTGTAGCTGTTGAATGTAACAGATGTGGAAACCAATACATGTGTGCTTGGTGTAGCTGTTGAATGTAACAGATGTGGAACCAATACATGTGTGCTTGGTGTAGCTGTTGAATGTAACAGATGTGGAACCAATACATGTGTGCTTGGTGTAGCTGTTGAATGTAACAGATGTGGAACCAATACATGTGTGCTTGGTGTAGCTGTTGAATGTAACAGATGTGGAACCAATACATGTGTGCTTGGTGTAGCTGTTGAATGTAACAGATGTGGAACCAATACATGTGTGCTTGGTGTAGCTGTTGAATGTAACAGATGTGGAACCAATACATGTGTGATTGGTGTAGCTGTTGAATGTAACAGATGTGGAACCAATACATGTGTGCTTGGTGTAGCTGTTGAATGTAACAGATGTGGAACCAATACATGTGTGCTTGGTGTAGCTGTTGAATGTAACACATGTGGAACCAATACATGTGTGCTTGGTGTAGCTGTTGAATGTAACAGATGTGGAACCAATACATGTGTGCTTGGTGTAGCTGTTGAATGTAACACATGTGGAACCAATACATGTGTGCTTGGTGTAGCTGTTGAATGTAACAGATGTGGAACCAATACATGTGTGCTTGGTGTAGCTGTTGAATGTAACAGATGTGGAACCAATACATGTGTGCTTGGTGTAGCTGTTGAATGTAACAGATGTGGAACCAATACATGTGTGCTTGGTGTAGCTGTTGAATGTAACAGATGTGGAACCAATACATGTGTGCTTGGTGTAGCTGTTGAATGCAACAGATGTGGAACCAATACATGTGTGCTTGGTGTAGCTGTTGAATGTAACAGATGTGGAACCAATACATGTGTGCTTGGTGTAGCTGTTGAATGTAACAGATGTGGAACCAATACATGTGTGCTTGGTGTAGCTGTTGAATGTAACAGATGTGGAACCAATACATGTGTGCTTGGTGTAGCTGTTGAATGTAACAGATGTGGAACCAATACATGTGTGCTTGGTGTAGCTGTTGAATGTAACAGATGTGGAACCAATACATGTGTGCTTGGTGTAGCTGTTGAATGTAACAGATGTGGAACCAATACATGTGTGCTTGGTGTAGCTGTTGAATGTAACAGATGTGGAACCAATACATGTGTGCTTGGTGTAGCTGTTGAATGTAACAGATGTGGAACCAATACATGTGTGCTTGGTGTAGCTGTTGAATGTAACAGATGTGGAACCAATACATGTGTGCTTGGTGTAGCTGTTGAATGTAACAGATGTGGAACCAATACATGTGTGCTTGGTGTAGCTGTTGAATGTAACAGATGTGGAACCAATACATGTGTGCTTGGTGTAGCTGTTGAATGTAACAGATGTGGAACCAATACATGTGTGCTTGGTGTAGCTGTTGAATGTAACAGATGTGGAACCAATACATGTGTGCTTGGTGTAGCTGTTGAATGTAACAGATGTGGAACCAATACATGTGTGCTTGGTGTAGCTGTTGAATGCAACAGATGTGGAACCAATACATGTGTGCTTGGTGTAGCTGTTGAATGTAACAGATGTGGAACCAATACATGTGTGCTTGGTGTAGCTGTTGAATGTAACAGATGTGGAACCAATACATGTGTGCTTGGTGTAGCTGTTGAATGTAACAGATGTGGAACCAATACATGTGTGCTTGGTGTAGCTGTTGAATGTAACAGATGTGGAACCAATACATGTATGCTTGGTGTAGCTGTTGAATGTAACAGATGTGGAACCAATACATGTGTGCTTGGTGTAGCTGTTGAATGTAACAGATGTGGAACCAATACATGTGTGCTTGGTGTAGCTGTTGAATGTAACAGATGTGGAACCAATACATGTGTGCTTGGTGTAGCTGTTGAATGTAACA
>NW_003133524.1:0-11320 GCF_000003605.2 Saccoglossus kowalevskii
ACTTAATGAGTCGCTTTGCAGGTTTAACTGATATTTAAGTTTTGTTAGTATCTTATAAACTACTGAAATTTATTGTGACTGAACTTGGCAGGTGATGGGTATAATATGTAGTTATGAGTTGCCACCTAATTAATAGCTCATTTACATATTTAATTGTGTTTTTATCTCCCTCATACATGGGAGCATTTTTTCATTGTACATTGCATTGAACTAATTTATATTGTTGCATACAAATATTTATACTTGATTCTAGATTATGTAAAATGAGTTTGGTAACTACCCTGGTCATATTACAAAAAAAGGGACACAACAACCAATGTTGAATTTGTGAATCTGTGTTCTTATTTTCAAAAATATGCTATGCCTTTCATTTGATACATGCTTATATCATATATTCATGGAAGTTTCATAATACCTGTAGGGGAGAAACTTTTAGGCCTGTTTACAAGCGAGTTGGAGATTTCCGAGGCCATTTCACAGGAGCAAGTTTGGCCATATTGAGTGCTACATGCACAGATAAAGTACAGAAGATTATTTTAAACACCTTGCATTTAGAAGCCAAAGAAGTTTTTACAATAGCTAGGCATCCTGACAGGTAAATAACTACAATATTACATAATGTTGATCTTTATTTTAGAATAGTTAAAATGTTTAATGGAAGAAAATGTCATTTTATATAGGCCTAATATTTATTTATCAATGAAGAGTCAGCCAGGAATGAAGTTTTTAGAGGATGTTAGGTGGTATATTGATGAAATTAAAGTAATGGGGAAAAATGCAAGAAAAGCAATTATATACATGAGGTCTGTATTTTTAATTAATCTATGTTGCATATAATCAAATATTCGGTAACAAAAGATAAAAGTTTCTCTCATGAACAAATTTTTATTAGTCTTTGAAGTAAATATTTTTGTAAACTAATTAATTTTATGCTAATAAATGTTTTGTTTTCACATATATTATTGCATGCTTGTTCTTTTGTTATGTTTCTGTATATACATTTACACTGTAATTGGAGTAAAAAAAAATAATTACATGTTCTGACATTATTGGAAATGTACTGCATTGTCACTCTGCACAAAACCATGAACATTTTTACAAAAAAAATAAATTAACTTGGAGGTTTCCTGTTAAGACTATAGCACAATTAGATGCCATTTGAAAGACAACACTTTTTAAGAGTTTATTTTATCCGTACATGATTTACTAATAAACTACAAACACAGTGTAATCAAAATATTAACTTTGAAGTTTTATTTGTTTATTAACCTGGAATTTGTTTTACATGTATATTGCTGCATCAGTAAATACTGTAAAATACTTAAATTTAGCTGGAATTAATTTTCCCTGAAAAGACTTTTTGGATGTTTTGTATGGCATTTTTTTCACTGATTTTTGGTGATTTGAATGTAAAATAAAGGAAAAAAAGGTATATTCACTGAATCACTCCTTCAGCGGAAATAGTGAAAATTAAATCCAACCGAAAATAAAGTATTTTACAGTATACTGATAAGTGTGGCATTAACAGGCTAAAATATAATGTATAGCCCTTAATTGCCAGAGTGGGTATTCACAATATGGACTAGACCAGGTCTAAATATTTCATCTTCTGTTTACCTCCTCTCAGCGAATTATACATGATTATTATCAGAAATTAAAAATAACTTTATTAGAAGTACATCATCAGTAGAAGTACATCCAAAATGATATTTTTTGTAAAACTTGATCACTTAAAGGGCAATACTAGTCATCATACTGTGCTTGAGCAAGGTCAAACTCCATGCAGTTTGTTGACAACACACCCCATGATGCAATGTTTACATTAGCAATACAAATACAACTGTGACTGAAAGAGAGCTTCCATAAAGTTAAAGAAATAAGGGAAATGTGCTTGCTTGGTTCAATTTTTGTAAGAAAAGTGATGTGTTAACGGTAAATCATAAATTGTTTATTAACACAAACGATGCACATGAGCAGTGCGATGACTATCACTTTTTAATTAAAGTATGACGTTTTGATTTCATAGTATTACATGGTTACAATGTATTATATAAGCAAATGTTCTACTAATAGGGCTACTAACAGTATAAATTAATTTAATGTCAAATTTAACACTACTGTGTTGTCAATACAAATTCCAGAACTCAAACCCAAACTGGTAGACAGTGGAGTAATATCATGAATTACTTGGGCAACCATGCATACATTGACCAGAAAAAAAATGTAAGATGTAGAATGGTCGATGTCTTTCATGCCAATGTGGAATTAGAGGACCAGAAAAGAGTACTGGAGAACTTTGCTCTATCAGACAGCACAATCAGATGCGTTGTTGCTACTGTTGCATTTGGCATGGGGATCAATATCCCAGATGTCGATTTGGTACTGCACTGGGGAGGGAGCAATAATATTTTGCAATATTGGCAAGAAGTTGGGCGATGTGGGAGAGATGTCACAAGGAAGGGTGAGGCTTACTGTTATGCAGTTAAAACCGATATTGTAAGGTGTGACGAAGATATGAAGAAACTTTGCAATAACTTGAATACAGGCAAAATGAAGTGTCTCAGAATTGCAATTCTTCAAGAGCTGACAATACCTGAAATGGATGCAGAATACCTGAAGGGTCTCACTAACCGAGATAGGTGTACACAAGCATGTGGGGAAAAATGTACATGTCATCACTGTGTATGTTGCTGTATCTGTAGAGGAGTCTGTCCATGCCAACATTTATCAGCTGGAGTATAGCCATACAATCCCTTCACACTAATCCAAACTTCATTACAACATATATTGCATTATCTAATATTGATACATTTGAGTGTAATAATGACACCGATTTGCAGAAATAAACAACTCAACTTTCCATCCTTTTCAAAACATATTGTAAGGTCTGAACATTGCTACCCAAATCTGCATATTTATCATTCTTGTAGAAGAATGGCAGGACTTACAATGGGCCATACTAGTTTATATCTGCACCCTTTGTTAATGAGGCAGAATTTTCCAAAACTATTATGGGAAAAATATTTCATAATTCAGGTTGTATACTTGTTTGATAAAAGAGACCAGGAAATCTTATGTATGGAAACAACTATCAAGGTGACACAAATGAACTCCCTAACACTACAAGGATTATACTTTTGGATTTCCATCATATCATATGGTGAATTGTGATTTGGAAATATAACTATGCATGAAGGGGTGCAGATATAAACTGGAATGACCCAATACTGTGTAATACTTTATTTTCACGTAATTTTATTTTTAAGCCATAATACAAAACAGTAAAAATCTAATATCAACACTTAATGTCTAAAAACTGTCTTTCCTATACTTTACATTGTGTCTAGATATAAATAAAACATATGTACACTTGTCAACAGATGTTGTGATAATATTCATGAAAAACGTATATAGAATATCATGGAAACAAAGTATGTATTGGTGGCAAAATACAGTGCTGCAGTGACCATTTTGGCAAATTGCTAGCCTTCCCCACATATATTTTGGTGCTATTTATTGTAATTGATGTTACTCAGTTGGGAGACAACTTCTTTCAGCATCTAAATTTGTAGAATATTTGTGCAATCTGGTTCTTAATTTCTGTGGCATTTCTATTGTGATTTTGTTTTCAAAGTCAGGAAAATCTTTATGCCGCCTGCCATCCACTACATCAAAAAGGCCATCATGTCTGTATGTTAAAATAAATTTCCTAACATCATCTACATAAGATTCTTTGGATGCTCTTGTCCTTGAAATATGAATGTCAATGACCTTAGAAAAATAGGCTTGGTCCATCTTAGAGCCCAGATTCCCGACCAATTGACTGGTACGTGCAACTTGAGAATCACTGTACTGTCCATGTGTGTGCTTCAAGTTATCTGAAAAAATATTAAAGCAAGTTTAGTGTGTGCTTTCTGTCTGCAGAAATACTTTTAACCAAATTGTATGTACATGTACACTGTAAAACGTGTCTTTTTAGCAAGCATGATATATTGGCTGATTTAGCTAAGCTGTTATGTAGTTAATGTAATTATACAGTTCATGATTCAATTGGGTTTATGGCTATTGAAAAGACATCTAAAGATGTATTTAACACATAAAAGACAAATACGGTATGTAGATAATTCAAAGTGTTGTATAGGATCTTTAGGGTGACAATTATATCTGGTGATATTAAAAAGCTGATTAGTATATTCATTGTTTAGGTTAATTTTAGAACTGTATGTTGGGCTAAAACAAAATGTACCTATACTTTGGTTGTGCTCCAAATAGCTCATTAATTGCTTGACCATGTATAATTATTCATTTCAAATTGCATTATGTATCCCATTTCATGCAAGATCTGTTAAGAGTTTAACTTTAGTCAGAGAGACTTACCTTTGAATTCATTATTTAGGAATTCATTTACCAAATCTAATGGAATATTATGTCCAGCTCCACCTGTCAAATTTGCAGTCCTGTTATACTTTAGTTCATGGCTAATTCTTTGTGTCATCCAACCATTTATGCCTATAAATGTGATTTTATATTGTCTTAATAACTTTGCATGTGTGGTTATTTATTTGCCCATGATGATTAACTGTAAAAACTAGCACCATAGTGCATGATCTCTAATAAGAAACCAATCTACTCTTAATCAGAGTATCTGTAAATCTTGCATAGTAAAAGCTTATGTTTTACTGTACATATTTTGTAGACATTATTGGGGCAGTGGTACCAGTACTAGCACTCTCAGAATTGTATTGAAAATAAAAGACAATTTAATGTAAAATTTTGTTCAATTATTCACACCAACATTTTTTTCAAACTTGAAAC
This sequence comes from Saccoglossus kowalevskii, assembly GCF_000003605.2. Classification (NCBI taxonomy): domain Eukaryota; kingdom Metazoa; phylum Hemichordata; class Enteropneusta; family Harrimaniidae; genus Saccoglossus; species Saccoglossus kowalevskii. The sequence goes on from NW_003133524.1 coordinate 4,816, forward strand.
ATGAAGAAAACTATTATTTGGAGAGGTAAAAATGTTCTTCTCTGCAACGTTGTGCTTTGCCAATTATGGGTGTCTGGGTTTATACAAGCTTTCAGATTTTGTCTGTAGTGGTGATAATAGTGAGAGATACCTTGTGATGGAGACTTTTGACTTGCAACTTTTACCGTATTTTCTCTATTAAAAGAGCATCTCCAATTGTAAGCCAACAGTTGCATTGATTGTATACTGATTTATTAAATTGTATGATTTATCAAAATATCACCTTATCAGTACCTCTGTCATTTACACTAGTACCGATATGTGCTATTAATAGAGCAAATACAGTAATTATGTACCTCTATGCACTTAATCATGTTATAATTATAGCAACATATCATTACCTGCCAATAATCTGTGCCCAAGTATAAGATACTTGTAGTGATTGTTTGACCAAAAATCAATCATATTGATTCTCCAGGTCCGCATCATTGCCTCACCATCATTTTCTCTTTCCGAATCTTTTTCACAGAAATACTTCAAACCTTTCCAGGTCAATGCAGTGGTGTACTCTGCAATGTGATCCTTTTTATCTGATGCTTCTTTATACTTGTAACAGGCAACTGAACAATACCAGTCATCAACTAGATAATAAAATGTTGTCAGATGAACAAAATGTAATAGCTGTGTGGCTGTCTGTTACAAGTTTGTCTATAGGTTAGCAAACATAATTAAAGTACAAATTTAAAACACTTCTTCATTTGAATGTAAGCAAGCAAATACACTGCAGCTACCAATTTATATTTACATAATGACAACAAGTTCTGAATCATACAGCTTATCTGTATTCTTAAATAAATATACATGAGAAGGTAATTATATAGTCTACAAAAGAAAGTGTCTATGGGCTTGATGAATGTATATATATTACCTGGCAACTCAACTAATCCTTTGCAGTCAACATGAAAACGTTCACCATTCAGACAGTTATTACCGGCCATACATTTAACAACTTCTATACCAGGTTGATACACCTTACAACAAAATGAAACACTTTTTTCACAGTCTGGTGAACACCACCACTCTTCATCTTCTCCTGGAAGGTTATCTTCTTCTAAATTTACACATTCAATGTGGTACCACCTTCCTAATGCACAACTTTTGCCAGCGGAACATTCAATCCAGGTTTCACAATCCACACCTTTTTTAAAACAAAAATTTAAACATAAATACTTGTGACACCTTACTTTGACATATACTAAAGATAATGAATAACATGAAGAACCCAATACATAACCCCCACAAAATTATGTTTTTGTGTTAACACAACACACTAGCAGTAGTACAAGCCCTTTAAAGCAGAGTGAAAAAAAATCATTTTAAAAACATGATGTTGGTACACAAGTTTATTTTTTATATTTTATCTCACTTTTTGACTACTTTTAGCTTTGATGTTAATTTCTGAGTAAAAAAATGAAAATTAATCATTCACACTGTGACCAGAAACACTATAGTTATTATTATTTTTTTGTGCACTTGATGAAGATTACTAAGAAAATTATTAGTAAGTAAGCTTCATACAAATTCACTAGGTATAGAACCAAAAATTATTTTTTGGCAATTTCACGTTGGTTATAGTCCAATTTAACACACATACTGACTACCACCCGATATTGTTAGTGGCCAGGAGAAAAAATGAATTTGGAAATTTACAGAAAGTCTTGTGATTGAGAAAATTGTGACATAAATTTATAGAATACCTTCATCTGGGTCACATATGCAGAATACTCTTGCATCTTCTTCATCATCACTATTAGCAGCTTGTGAAATAGAACAAGTATCTATAACGGGCCACACATGTGTAACTACATTCTTTGATACAGTCTGTAGGTATTGTTGTCTCAACTCTTTCCTTTCTTCACAAGGAGAATTTGCAGGTTTGTCATCAATATCATCTAATCCCAACAGTTTGATGCAAAGCAGTGACACCAATCCCTCAGTAGTGAATGTTAATAAATCTGTCACTTCATTCATGTTATCCATTACTTTGGTTTTCACATTTTTGTGTTTAAAAACAGTCTTTATATTGTATAAAGTGCCTTTACTGCCAGCACTTTTAGCATTATACATCTTATCCATGATGTCCTAGAAAATATAAAGTTTTACTAATTACTACAATACCATTAAGATATAAACTTTGTATCTAAGGAAATTATGATACTGATCACCAAGTTGTGTAGTATTATTCATACAATAAATTACACGAATCAAGATGCACATGACTGTATAGTTCCATACATTTATGCCTGCAACTAGAATATAAAATGCTGTTGTTTAACTCAGTTAGAGAAGCACTTTTAATACAGCAAAATGCAATATGTACTAATAATACCAATGACATAAGAGCAGAGGTAGATTCTTACTTGTAATACAATGCCACGTCTATGAAACTCCTGTGGAGCCGGTTCAAGTCCAGCTAGCCTATTAGCTGGGTCTTCACTAGCAGCCATAGATATGCGGGCATCAATCATTCTTTCAACTGACTGTTGATCACCATTACACAGTATAGTATATGGGGTTCCATCTGGCTGCATTGGCACATACTTTTTCAGGTGTTTCATTATTGCAAGCACCCCTTTGCTACTCCCTGGGTTTTCTTGCACTACTCCTAAATTTATCTGTTTACAATGATAAAGAAAGAATACATCATTGCTTTATCCTATATCATAATTTCACATGCTTATAATGCAGAATACTTGCACATGCACACATGTTAAGAATATGATATTATCTAGATATTAATTTACATACACCTGGTATTTAGGGACAGGCTTAACTTACCACTTTACTTTTCTTCTTAGATAACTCAGACTGTTCATGAATAATATGTTCCACTACACAATCAGAATAATAGCTCTTAAAATGTGTGAGATGTTTGCAGATTATCCTTGAAACAACAACTCCCATACGTTTTTCAAGGGCATCCCAATCCTCTTGAGAGGGAAGGAAATAATTCAATGGAATTGTTGTAGCCAGCTCTCGTTTTTCATCATTTAAATGCATAGCAGGTACTCTGTTCTGTGTAGCAAAACACATCGCCCACATTAAAAATTTGTTCTGTTTAGACGATGTATGATACCGAGATAAACTTAGTTTCTGGACATTGTCCCAGCACAGACTGTATCCAGGACCTGAAAATATAATGAAAACAGACAAGTGGGTAAACATTATGAAAGGCTACTGCTGCAGGTGCAAGTTCAACTGGTAGCAAACTGCCATCTCCATGGAGCCATACATTTCCTATGTTATGTCAATCAAATGACCATGCATTTTACTGGTCCTGGTCTAAAGTACAAATAATATAATTTGTTGCAGATAACAATGAATTTGAATATGAGTATGCATGCTTGGTGGTTCATAGTAATAGCATAATTGTCACAATAAACTAGGGCTGCATGGGTATGAAACTATAACATATACTGATCATTTTTATAATTGAGGGCTTTACAGAATATGTAAATGCTGCAAAACCCAATACAAAATGAAGGAAAAACTAATTTACAACAATGTTAATTTTCTCTTTAGTGCAAAACACTATATATAACTTACATTCATTCATTCAATGGTTGAATTCCACCATCACCTGTGTCTGGTCCAAAGAGAGAACGTCTGTAACTAACACCACCCTCCTCTGTAGATTTATCATCACTGCTTGCAGAAGTAATGGAAATTTCACTTTCACTGGCACTACAATCACTTTCACTGCTAGTAGTAGGACTAGTCATTAACTCTTGAAGAGGAATGGTAGTTACACCATCCGTTGTATGAACATTAGGCCTACTGTCCATATTATCAAATGCAACATCTATGTCACCATCATCACTACTGATATTAGGAGCATCATCTCTTAGTTCTTCCTGTCAAAATATGTATTTAAAATGACTTTTAACATACACTTTTATTGTTAATAGTATTCACATTGACATTCATTGTATCCATTATCTATCCACCACCAATAGCTATGCAAATAAATTCTTATACGTTACCTCTATCTTGCTTTTCATGTCATACATTTCTTTGTCAAAGTTTTTTCTCATTCTGTCTATTGTGCCACGTGTTCCATTTACGCCCAAACAAATACCAACATGCTGGAAGCACTTGAAAAGCTGCATAATTGAAAAAAATAACATAATCTAAAATAAAGTCAGTTGTTTAATAAAATTAGATTAGTAAATACTGTGGGCATACTGCATACTGATAAATAAAGCAGATAAATAATACAGATTGTGCAGAAGCCAGAGATTGACATGAAAATATAATTTAAAAGTCTGTGTATTTACAATGTCTAAACATTGGTTGGCATGAAATTATTGTTATGTATGTTCCATACCTTCTGACTACAGCCACTTTTATACATTTGAATGGAGTTAAATGCTTGTATTATATTAAATTTTCTTCTTTTTCTTAAATGTAGCAAATTGCACATAATCATTCCATATGCTGGAGTTAGTTTGCCACAGCTACCATCAGAACGACTACAAACACAAATATGAAATAAATGCCATTAATTCTTAAAATAATGCTAAAGCAGTTTTCTTTAAATATTATGCAATAAAGTAAGTGATAAATCCAATCAACACTCAATTGAATAACACCCTCTCCCAAATATGGTTTAAAAACTTTTGTTTTTCTAAACTGGCATACTTTATGTAAGTGATAATTCACACAACCTTGTTTTCTTTCCTGCGGCACATTTAATAAAATTTATACTGAAAAATTGTCATCTATAACAAACTTTACTTATGACTACGTTGGGTAGTTAAAGCTGCTCTGATGATACTGGTCAGCAGAGGTAGACCACAATTGACCTCTTCAATTATTTTTTCTCATTGAAAAGACTCGCATGTCTCTTTAGAAAGTGTCATTGGTCTGCTTTTTTTAATGTAATTACCAACTTCCTTCCTTACCTATAATAATTTTCAGTCAAAGAAGTTTAAATATTTTAAAAAGAAACATTAAATATCAAACATTTTCCTTGCATTATATTACTGGAAATGACATTTAAAATACTGTATACAACTAGTTGTTTGATTATGCAGTAATCTGAGGTTAACCATTAGGAGCATCATCTTGCATTAATTAGTAACATCTCTACTTAGATGATTATTTCCACAATGTTTGCTAACTTTGTGTCCTTGGCTTGTTTTAGCACAAATGCCAGTCATCATTGTCTGACCTCTAAACCATGTGATGTTTACAATTCCTTTGTTTTATGCCTAACTGCCAATCAGATTTGTTCTAGCTTTATTATTCTCATAAATAAAAGTGTGTTGAACCAAAGACAATTGGTTGAACACACCAAAAACAACAACTTTAAAACCTACCTTGTTGCTTATAACAGTAGCAATTTGTTTCCGTACACGAGCACTTCTGTGATACAGAATGCTAATAGCAGACTCATAATCATGTCTCTTAACAGCAAGAATGACTCTTTTCACAAATGTTAATTTCTGTTGAAAAAGAAGCTTTAATTAGGGTTATTGTAACATTTTTTTTTAAGATTTGAAACATGTGAAATTAGGTTTTTGCCATTCAATCAATGTTTGAGAGAAAGTAGTACAATAAATTGTGGCACTTTCCTTTCAAATAATGAATAGAGTATCAAACACTTTAAATAAATTATTTTATTTAACACAAGTATTTAATATAATACTAACCTTGTGGCCTAGGGGTGTCAGGTTTGTTTCATATACTTCATCCAGTGCATCCTTGACACACTCTACTTTACCAACTTGTTTCACAAGAGAATGTCTCTTATATCCTTTTGCCTTTACCTCAAATGCATTCCCACAGTTGATACACATAGACATGGTAATGGATATGGAGGTGTGGCAAACACTGGCTTGTGTGAGAAAATACCCACAATTCATTTTTATTATTATCATTTTTTTTTTCAAAATAAATAATTAAAATAATACAATTATTAATTTATATTATGTTATTTTATTTCTAATACCATGTTTCGATTTTTTTTTATACATTGCATATATATTTGTGATAGTTTTCATCCATAATATTCATTAAATCTCAACACAACTCCAATCGAGTGGCTTATTCGTGAAATTGCGAGACTATGACGCGCCGTGACGTCACAGGTCAAAATTTCCAAGATGGCTGACCTTGAAGCGTAAATAGTGGGTTTTCGCCGGTATTCGTCTGATCTTAGTAGATAGCGTCGGTAATTTAGAACATCCAAATCAGAATAGTTGTCAAATGTGTTTAGATAACGATCGATCATACACAGGTGAGCGTAGACAGCCAATTTTGCTAATAAAGTGTCAATAACCTGGCCGACACGGATTTGTGTCGTCCGGTATGGTAACTGACTACGTCTCGTACTGTAGATTTAGGGTTTCGCAATTACCAATAGACGACCGAATCAGACTACCGATGCAACAGAAAACGCCAAAAACGGACACCAGCGAAATCCAGAGCTACAGAACTGCAGCTAGTGCCATCCCCGCTAGCC
>NW_003133525.1:0-30696 GCF_000003605.2 Saccoglossus kowalevskii
AATCGCTTTGTAAGCTACGTATACGTGTATTAATCTTCTTCACAATCGCTTTTTAAGCTACGTATTCGTGCATTAATCTTCCCCACAATAGTTTTGTAAGCTACGTATTCGTGTATTAATCATCTTCACAATCGCTTTGTAAGCTACGTATTCGTGCATTAATCTTCTTCACAATCGCATTGTAAGCTACTTATTCGTGTATTAATCTTCCTCACAAACGCATTGTAAGCTACGTATTTGTGTAATAATCTTCTTCACAATCGCTTTGTAAGCTACGTATTCGTGTATTAATCTTTCTCACAAACGCATTGTAAGCTACGTATTTGTGTAATAATCTTCTTCACAATAGCTTTGTAAGCTACGTATTCGTGTATTAATCTACTTCACAATCCCTTTGTAAACTACGTATTCGTGCATTAATCTTCCTCACAATCGCTTTGTAAACTACGTATTCGTGTATTAATCTTCTTCACAATCGCTTTGTAAGCTACGTATTCGTGTATTAATCTTCTTCACAATCGCATTGTAAGCTACGTATTCGTGTATTAATCTTCTTCACAATCGCTTTGTAAGCTACGTATTCGTGTATTAATCATCCTCACAATCGCTTTGTAAGCTACGTATACGTGTATTAATCTTCTTCACAATCGCTTTTTAAGCTACGTATTCGTGCATTAATCTTCTCTCACAATCGTTTTGTAAGCTACGTATTCGTGTATTAATCTTCTTCACAATCGCTTTGTAAGCTACGTATTCGTGCATTAATCTTTCTTCACAATCGCTTTGTAAGCTACGTATTCGTGCATTAAACTTCTCACAATCGCTTTGTAAGCTACGTATTCGTGTATTAATCTCTTCACAATCGCTTTGCAAGCTTCGTATTCGTGTATTAAACTTCTTTACAATCGCTTTGTAAGCTACGTATTCGTGTATTAATCTTCTTCACAATCGCTTTGTAAGCTTCGTATTCGTGTATTAATCTTCTTCACAATCGCTTTGTAAGCTACGTATTCGTGCATTAATCTTCTTCACAATCGCTTTGTAAGCTACGTATTCGTGCATTAAACTTCTTCACAATCGCTTTGTAAGCTACGTATTCGTGTATTAATCTTCTTCACAATCGCTTTGTAAGCTACGTATTCGTGTATTAAACTTCTTCACAATCGCTTTGTAAGCTACGTATTCGTGCATTAATCTTCTTCACAATCGCTTTGTAAGCTACGTATTCGTGTATTAATCTTCTTCACAGTCGCTTTGTAAGCTACGTATTCGTGCATTAATCTTCTTCACAGTCGCTTTGTAAGCTACGTATTCGTGTATTAATCTTCCTAACAATCGCTTTGTAAGCTACGTATTTGTGTATTACTCTTCTTCACAATCGCTTTGTAAGCTACGTATTCGTGTATTAATCTTCTTCACAATCGCTTTGTAAGCTACGTATTCGTGTATTAATCTTCCTAACAATCGCTTTGTAAGCTACGTATTTGTGTATTACTCTTCTTCACAATCGCTTTGTAAGCTACGTATTCGTGTATTAATCTTCTTCACAATCGCTTTGTAAGCTACGTATTCGTGCATTAATCTTCCCCACAATCGTTTTGTAAGCTACGTATTCGTGTATTAATCTTCTTCACAATCGCTTTGTAAGCTACGTATTCGTGTATTAATCATCCTCACAATCGCTTTGTAAGCTACGTATACGTGTATTAATCTTCTTCACAATCGCTTTTTAAGCTACGTATTCGTGCATTAATCTTCCCCACAATCGTTTTGTAAGCTACGTATTCGTGTATTAATCTTCTTCACAATCGCTTTGTAAGCTACGTATTCGTGCATTAATCTTCTTCACAATCGCATTGTAAGCTACGTATTCGTGTATTAATCTTCCTCACAAACGCATTGTAAGCTACGTATTTGTGTAATAATCTTCTTCACAATCGCTTTGTAAGCTACGTATTCGTGTATTAATCTTTCTCACAATCGCATTGTAAGCTACGTATTCGTGTAATAATCTTCTTCACAATCGCTTTGTAAGCTACGTATTCGTGTATTAATCTTCCTAACAATCGCTTTCGTAAGCTACGTATTTGTGTATTACTCTTCTTCACAATCGCTTTGTAAGCTACGTATTCGTGTATTAATCTTCTTCACAATCGCTTTGTAAGCTACGTATTCGTGTATTAATCTTCCTAACAATCGCTTTGTAAGCTACGTATTTGTGTATTACTCTTCTTCACAATCGCTTTGTAAGCTACGTATTCGTGTATTAATCATCTTCACAATCGCTTTGTAAGCTACGTATTCGTGCATTAATCTTCCCCACAATCGTTTTGTAAGCTACGTATTCGTGCATTAATCTTCCCCACAATCGTTTTGTAAGCTACGTATTCGTGTATTAATCTTCTTCACAATCGCTTTGTAAGCTACGTATACGTGTATTAATCTTCTTCACAATCGCTTTTTAAGCTACGTATTCGTGCATTAATCTTCCCCACAATCGTTTTGTAAGCTACGTATTCGTGTATTAATCTTCTTCACAATCGCTTTGTAAGCTACGTATTCGTGCATTAATCTTCTTCACAATCGCTTTGTAAGCTACGTATTCGTGTATTAATCATCCTCACAATCGCTTTGTAAGCTACGTATACGTGTATTAATCTTCTTCACAATCGCTTTTTATGCTACGTATTCGTGCATTAATCTTCCCCACAATCGTTTTGTAAGCTACGTATTCGTGTATTAATCTTCTTCACAATCGCTTTGTAAGCTACGTATTCGTGCATTAATCTTCTTCACAATCGCATTGTAAGCTACGTATTCGTGTATTAATCTTCCTCACAAACGCATTGTAAGCTACGTATTTGTGTAATAATCTTCTTCACAATCGCTTTGTAAGCTACGTATTCGTGTATTAATCTTTCTCACAAACGCATTGTAAGCTACGTATTTGTGTAATAATCTTCTTCACAATCGCTTTGTAAGCTACGTATTCGTGTATTAATCTACTTCACAATCCCTTTGTAAACTACGTATTCGTGCATTAATCTTCTTCACAATCGCTTTGTAAGCTACGTATTCGTGTATTAATCTTCTTCACAATCGCTTTGTAAGCTCCGTATTCGTTTATTAATCTTCTTCACAATCGCTTTGTAAGCTACGTATTCGTGCATTAAACTTGTTCACAATCGCTTTGTAAGCTACGTATTCGTGTATTAATCTACTTCACAATCGCTTTGTAAGCTACGTGTTCGTGTATTAATCTTCTTCACAATCGCTTTGTAAGCTACGTATTCGTGCATTAATCTTCCTCACAATCGCTTTGTAAGCTACGTATTCGTGTATTAATCTTCTTCACAATCGCTTTGTCAGCTACGTATTCGTGTATTAATCTTCTTCACAATCGCTTTGTAAGCTACGTATTCGTGTATTAATCTTCTTCACAATCGCTTTGTAAGCTACGTATTCGTGTATTAATCTGCTTCACAATCGCTTTGTAAGCTACGTATTCGTGTACTAATCTTCTTCACAATCGCTTTGTAAGCTACGTATTCGTGCATTAATCTTCTTCACAATCGCTTTGTAAGCTACGTATTCGTGTATTAATCTTCTTCACAATCGCTTTGTAAGCTACGTATTTGTGTATTAATCTTCCTCACAATCGCTTTGTAAGCTTCGTATTCGTGTATTAATCTTCTTCACAATCGCTTTGTAAGCTACGTATTCGTGTATTAAACTTCTTCACAATCGCTTTGTAAGCTACGTATTCGTGTATTAATCTTCTTCACAATCGCTTTGTAAGCTACGTATTCGTGTATTAATCTTCTTCACAATCGCTTTGTAAGCTACGTATTCGTGCATTAATCTTCCTCACAATCCCTTTGTAAACTACGTATTCGTGCATTAATCTTCCTCACAATCGCTTTGTAAACTACGTATTCGTGTATTAATCTTCTTCACAATCGCTTTGTAAGCTACGTATTCGTGTATTAATCTTCTTCACAATCGCATTGTAAGCTACGTATTCGTGTATTAATCTTCTTCACAAACTCATTGTAAGCTACGTATTCGTGCATTAATCTTCTTCACAATCGCTTTGTAAGCTACGTATTCGTGTATTAATCTTCTTCACAATCGCTTTGTAAGCTCCGTATTCGTTTATTAATCTTCTTCACAATCGCTTTGTAAGCTACGTATTCGTGCATTAAACTTCTTCACAATCGCTTTGTAAGCTACGTATTCGTGTATTAATCTACTTCACAATCGCTTTGTAAGCTACGTGTTCGTGTATTAATCTTCTTCACAATCGCTTTGTAAGCTACGTATTCGTGCATTAATCTTCCTCACAATCGCTTTGTAAGCTACGTATTCGTGTATTAATCTTCTTCACAATCGCTTTGTCAGCTACGTATTCGTGTATTAATCTTCTTCACAATCGCTTTGTAAGCTACGTATTCGTGTATTAATCTTCTTCACAATCGCTTTGTAAGCTACGTATTCGTGTATTAATCTGCTTCACAATCGCTTTGTAAGCTACGTATTCGTGTACTAATCTTCTTCACAATCGCTTTGTAAGCTACGTATTCGTGCATTAATCTTCTTCACAATCGCTTTGTAAGCTACGTATTCGTGTATTAATCTTCTTCACAATCGCTTTGTAAGCTACGTATTTGTGTATTAATCTTCCTCACAATCGCTTTGTAAGCTTCGTATTCGTGTATTAATCTTCTTCACAATCGCTTTGTAAGCTACGTATTCGTGTATTAATCTTCTTCACAATCGCTTTGTAAGCTACGTATTCGTGTATTAATCTTCTTCACAATCGCTTTGTAAGCTACGTATTCGTGTATTAAACTTCTTCACAATCGCTTTGTAAGCTACGTATTCGTGTATTCATCTTCTTCACAATCGCTTTGTAAGCTACGTATTCGTGCATTAATCTTCTTCACAATCGCTTTGTAAGCTACGTATTCGTGCATTAATCTTCTTCACAATCGCTTTGTAAGCTACGTATTCGTGCATTAATCTTCTTCACAGTCGCTTTGTAAGCTACGTATTCGTGCATTAATCTTCTTCACAATCGCTTTGTAAGCTACGTATTCGTGTATTAATCTTCTTCACAATCGCTTTGTAAGCTACGTATTCGTGTATTAAACTTCTTCACAATCGCTTTGTAAGCTACGTATTCGTGCATTAATCTTCTTCACAATCACTTTGTAAGCTACGTATTCGTGCATTAATCTTCTTCACAGTCGCTTTGTAAGCTACGTATTCGTGTATTAATCTTCTTCACAGTCGCTTTGTAAGCTACGTATTCGTGCATTAATCTTCTTCACAGTCGCTTTGTAAGCTACGTATTCGTGTATTAATCTTCCTAACAATCGCTTTGTAAGCTACGTATTTGTGTATTACTCTTCTTCACAATCGCTTTGTAAGCTACGTATTCGTGTATTAATCTTCTTCACAATCGCTTTGTAAGCTACGTATTCGTGCATTAATCTTCCTCACAATCGCTTTTTAAACTACGTATTCGTGTATTAATCTTCTTCACAATCGCTTTGTAAGCTACGTATTCGTGTATTAATCTTCCTAACAATCGCTTTGTAAGCTACGTATTTGTGTATTACTCTTCTTCACAATCGCTTTGTAAGCTACGTATTCGTGTATTAATCTTCTTCACAATCGCTTTGTAAGCTACGTATTCGTGTATTAATCTTCCTAACAATCGCTTTGTAAGCTACGTATTTGTGTATTACTCTTCTTCACAATCGCTTTGTAAGCTACGTATTCGTGTATTAATCATCTTCACAATCGCTTTGTAAGCTACGTATTCGTGTATTAATCTTCTTCACAATCGCTTTGTAAGCTACGTATTCGTGTATTAATCATCCTCACAATCGCTTTGTAAGCTACGTATACGTGTATTAATCTTCTTCACAATCGCTTTTTAAGCTACGTATTCGTGCATTAATCTTCCCCACAATCGTTTTGTAAGCTACGTATTCGTGTATTAATCTTCCTCACAAACGCATTGTAAGCTACGTATTTGTGTAATAATCTTCTTCACAATCGCTTTGTAAGCTACGTATTCGTGTATTAATCTTTCTCACAAACGCATTGTAAGCTACGTATTTGTGTAATAATCTTCTTCACAATCGCTTTGTAAGCTACGTATTCGTGTATTAATCTACTTCACAATCCCTTTGTAAACTACGTATTCGTGCATTAATCTTCCTCACAATCGCTTTGTAAACTACGTATTCGTGTATTAATCTTCTTCACAATCGCTTTGTAAGCTACGTATTCGTGTATTAATCTTCTTCACAATCGCATTGTAAGCTACGTATTCGTGTATTAATCTTCTTCACAAACTCATTGTAAGCTACGTATTCGTGCATTAGTCTTCTTCACAATCGCTTTGTAAGCTACGTATTCGTGTATTAATCTTCTTCACAATCGCTTTGTAAGCTCCGTATTCGTTTATTAATCTTCTTCACAATCGCTTTGTAAGCTACGTATTCGTGCATTAAACTTCTTCACAATCGCTTTGTAAGCTACGTATTCGTGTATTAATCTACTTCACAATCGCTTTGTAAGCTACGTGTTCGTGTATTAATCTTCTTCACAATCGCTTTGTAAGCTACGTATTCGTGCATTAATCTTCCTCACAATCGCTTTGTAAGCTACGTATTCGTGTATTAATCTTCTTCACAATCGCTTTGTCAGCTACGTATTCGTGTATTAATCTTCTTCACAATCGCTTTGTAAGCTACGTATTCGTGTATTAATCTTCTTCACAATCGCTTTGTAAGCTACGTATTCGTGTATTAATCTGCTTCACAATCGCTTTGTAAGCTACGTATTCGTGTATTAATCTTCTTCACAATCGCTTTGTAAGCTACGTATTCGTGCATTAATCTTCTTCACAATCGCTTTGTAAGCTACGTATTCGTGTATTAATCTTCTTCACAATCGCTTTGTAAGCTACGTATTTGTGTATTAATCTTCCTCACAATCGCTTTGTAAGCTACGTATTCGTGCATTAATCTTCTTCACAATCGCTTTGTAAGCTACGTATTCGTGTATTAATCTTCTTCACAATCGCTTTGTAAGCTACGTGTTCGTGTATTAATCTTCTTCACAATCGCTTTGTAAGCTACGTATTCGTGCATTAATCTTCCTCACAATCGCTTTGTAAGCTACGTATTCGTGTATTAATCTTCTTCACAATCGCTTTGTCAGCTACGTATTCGTGTATTAATCTTCTTCACAATCGCTTTGTAAGCTACGTATTCGTGTATTAATCTTCTTCACAATCGCTTTGTAAGCTACGTATTCGTGTATTAATCTGCTTCACAATCGCTTTGTAAGCTACGTATTCGTGTACTAATCTTCTTCACAATCGCTTTGTAAGCTACGTATTCGTGCATTAATCTTCTTCACAATCGCTTTGTAAGCTACGTATTCGTGTATTAATCTTCTTCACAATCGCTTTGTAAGCTACGTATTTGTGTATTAATCTTCCTCACAATCGCTTTGTAAGCTTCGTATTCGTGTATTAATCTTCTTCACAATCGCTTTGTAAGCTACGTATTCGTGTATTAAACTTCTTCACAATCGCTTTGTAAGCTACGTATTCGTGTATTAATCTTCTTCACAATCGCTTTGTAAGCTACGTACTCGTGTATTAATCTTCTTCACAATCGCTTTGTAAGCTACGTATTCGTGTATTAAACTTCTTCACAATCGCTTTGTAAGCTACGTATTCGTGTATTAATCTTCTTCACAATCGCTTTGTAAGCTACGTATTCGTGCATTAATCTTCCTCACAATCGCTTTGTAAACTACGTATTCGTGCATTAATCTTCTTCACAATCGCTTTGTAAGCTACGTATTCGTGTATTAAACTTCTTTACAATCGCTTTGTAAGCTACGTATTCGTGCATTAAACTTCTTCACAATCGCTTTGTAAGCTTCGTATTCGTGTATTAAACTTCTTTACAATCGCTTTGTAAGCTACGTATTCGTGCATTAAACTTCTTCACAATCGCTTTGCAAGCTTCGTATTCGTGTATTAAACTTCTTTACAATCGCTTTGTAAGCTACGTATTCGTGTATTAATCTTCTTCACAATCGCTTTGTAAGCTTCGTATTCGTGTATTAATCTTCTTCACAATCGCTTTGTAAGCTACGTATTCGTGCATTAATCTTCTTCACAATCGCTTTGTAAGCTACGTATTCGTGCATTAAACTTCTTCACAATCGCTTTGTAAGCTACGTATTCGTGTATTAATCTTCTTCACAATCGCTTTGTAAGCTACGTATTCGTGTATTAAACTTCTTCACAATCGCTTTGTAAGCTACGTATTCGTGTATTAATCTTCTTCACAATCGTTTTGTAAGCTACGTATTCGTGCATTAATCTTCTTCACAATCGCTTTGTAAGCTACGTATTCGTGCATTAATCTTCTTCACAATCGCTTTGTAAGCTACGTATTCGTGTATTAATCTTCTTCACAGTCGCTTTGTAAGCTACGTATTCGTGCATTAATCTTCTTCACAATCGCTTTGTAAGCTACGTATTCGTGTATTAATCTTCTTCACAATCGCTTTGTAAGCTACGTATTCGTGTATTAAACTTCTTCACAATCGCTTTGTAAGCTACGTATTCGTGCATTAATCTTCTTCACAATCGCTTTGTAAGCTACGTATTCGTGTATTAATCTTCTTCACAGTCGCTTTGTAAGCTACGTATTCGTGCATTAATCTTCTTCACAGTCGCTTTGTAAGCTACGTATTCGTGTATTAATCTTCCTAACAATCGCTTTGTAAGCTACGTATTTGTGTATTACTCTTCTTCACAATCGCTTTGTAAGCTACGTATTCGTGTATTAATCTTCTTCACAATCGCTTTGTAAGCTACGTATTCGTGTATTAATCTTCCTAACAATCGCTTTGTAAGCTACGTATTTGTGTATTACTCTTCTTCACAATCGCTTTGTAAGCTACGTATTCGTGTATTAATCTTCTTCACAATCGCTTTGTAAGCTACGTATTCGTGCATTAATCTTCCCCACAATCGTTTTGTAAGCTACGTATTCGTGTATTAATCTTCTTCACAATCGCTTTGTAAGCTACGTATTCGTGTATTAATCTTCTTCACAATCGCTTTGTAAGCTACGTATTCGTGTATTAATCATCCTCACAATCGCTTTGTAAGCTACGTATACGTGTATTAATCTTCTTCACAATCGCTTTTTAAGCTACGTATTCGTGCATTAATCTTCCCCACAATCGTTTTGTAAGCTACGTATTCGTGTATTAATCTTCTTCACAATCGCTTTGTAAGCTACGTATTCGTGCATTAATCTTCTTCACAATCGCATTGTAAGCTACGTATTCGTGTATTAATCTTCCTCACAAACGCATTGTAAGCTACGTATTTGTGTAATAATCTTCTTCACAATCGCTTTGTAAGCTACGTATTCGTGTATTAATCTTTCTCACAAACGCATTGTAAGCTACGTATTTGTGTAATAATCTTCTTCACAATCGCTTTGTAAGCTACGTATTCGTGTATTAATCTACTTCACAATCCCTTTGTAAACTACGTATTCGTGCATTAATCTTCCTCACAATCGCTTTGTAAACTACGTATTCGTGTATTAATCTTCTTCACAATCGCTTTGTAAGCTACGTATTCGTGTATTAATCTTCTTCACAATCGCATTGTAAGCTACGTATTCGTGTATTAATCTTCTTCACAATCGCTTTGTAAGCTACATATTTGTGTATTAATCTTCCTCACAATCGCTTTGTAAGCTTCGTATTCGTGTATTAATCTTCTTCACAATCGCTTTGTAAGCTACGTATTCGTGTATTAAACTTCTTCACAATCGCTTTGTAAGCTACGTATTCGTGTATTAATCTTCTTCACAATCGCTTTGTAAGCAACGTATTCGTGTATTAATCTTCTTCACAATCGCTTTGTAAGCTACGTATTCGTGTATTAAACTTCTTCACAATCGCTTTGTAAGCTACGTATTCGTGTATTAATCTTCTTCACAATCGCTTTGTAAGCTACGTATTCGTGCATTAATCTTCCTCACAATCGCTTTGTAAACTACGTATTCGTGCATTAATCTTCTTCACAATCGCTTTGTAAGCTACGTATTCGTGTATTAAACTTCTTTACAATCGCTTTGTAAGCTACGTATTCGTGCATTAAACTTCTTCACAATCGCTTTGTAAGCTACGTATTCGTGTATTAATCTTCTTCACAATCGCTTTGTAAGCAACGTATTCGTGTATTAATCTTCTTCACAATCGCTTTGTAAGCTACGTATTCGTGTATTAAACTTCTTCACAATCGCTTTGTAAGCTACGTATTCGTGTATTAATCTTCTTCACAATCGCTTTGTAAGCTACGTATTCGTGCATTAATCTTCCTCACAATCGCTTTGTAAACTACGTATTCGTGCATTAATCTTCTTCACAATCGCTTTGTAAGCTACGTATTCGTGTATTAATCTTTCTCACAAACGCATTGTAAGCTACGTATTTGTGTAATAATCTTCTTCACAATCGCTTTGTAAGCTACGTATTCGTGTATTAATCTACTTCACAATCCCTTTGTAAACTACGTATTCGTGCATTAATCTTCCTCACAATCGCTTTGTAAACTACGTATTCGTGTATTAATCTTCTTCACAATCGCTTTGTAAGCTACGTATTCGTGTATTAATCTTCTTCACAATCGCATTGTAAGCTACGTATTCGTGTATTAATCTTCTTCACAATCGCTTTGTAAGCTACGTATTTGTGTATTAATCTTCCTCACAATCGCTTTGTAAGCTTCGTATTCGTGTATTAATCTTCTTCACAATCGCTTTGTAAGCTACGTATTCGTGTATTAAACTTCTTCACAATCGCTTTGTAAGCTACGTATTCGTGTATTAATCTTCTTCACAATCGCTTTGTAAGCAACGTATTCGTGTATTAATCTTCTTCACAATCGCTTTGTAAGCTACGTATTCGTGTATTAAACTTCTTCACAATCGCTTTGTAAGCTACGTATTCGTGTATTAATCTTCTTCACAATCGCTTTGTAAGCTACGTATTCGTGCATTAATCTTCCTCACAATCGCTTTGTAAACTACGTATTCGTGCATTAATCTTCTTCACAATCGCTTTGTAAGCTACGTATTCGTGTATTAAACTTCTTTACAATCGCTTTGTAAGCTACGTATTCGTGCATTAAACTTCTTCACAATCGCTTTGTAAGCTTCGTATTCGTGTATTAAACTTCTTTACAATCGCTTTGTAAGCTACGTATTCGTGCATTAAACTTCTTCACAATCGCTTTGCAAGCTTCGTATTCGTGTATTAAACTTCTTTACAATCGCTTTGTAAGCTACGTATTCGTGTATTAATCTTCTTCACAATCGCTTTGTAAGCTACGTATTCGTGTATTAATCTTCTTCACAATCGCATTGTAAGCTACGTATTCGTGTATTAATCTTCTTCACAATCGCTTTGTAAGCTACGTATTTGTGTATTAATCTTCCTCACAATCGCTTTGTAAGCTTCGTATTCGTGTATTAATCTTCTTCACAATCGCTTTGTAAGCTACGTATTCGTGTATTAATCATCCTCACAATCGCTTTGTAAGCTACGTATACGTGTATTAATCTTCTTCACAATCGCTTTTTAAGCTACGTATTCGTGCATTAATCTTCTCCACAATCGTTTTGTAAGCTACGTATTCGTGTATTAATCTTCTTCACAATCGCTTTGTAAGCTACGTATTCGTGCATTAATCTTCTTCACAATCGCATTGTAAGCTACGTATTCGTGTATTAATCTTCCTCACAAACGCATTGTAAGCTACGTATTTGTGTAATAATCTTCTTCACAATCGCTTTGTAAGCTACGTATTCGTGTATTAATCTTTCTCACAAACGCATTGTAAGCTACGTATTTGTGTAATAATCTTCTTCACAAACTCATTGTAAGCTACGTATTCGTGCATTAATCTTCTTCACAATCGCTTTGTAAGCTACGTATTCGTGTATTAATCTTCTTCACAATCGCTTTGTAAGCTCCGTATTCGTTTATTAATCTTCTTCACAATCGCTTTGTAAGCTACGTATTCGTGTATTAATCTTCTTCACAATCGCATTGTAAGCTACGTATTCGTGTATTAATCTTCTTCACAAACTCATTGTAAGCTACGTATTCGTGCATTAACCTTCTTCACAATCGCTTTGTAAGCTACGTATTCGTGTATTAATCTTCTTCACAATCGCTTTGTAAGCTTCGTATTCGTGTATTAATCTTCTTCACAATCGCTTTGTAAGCTACGTATTCGTGTATTAATCTTCTTCACAATCGCTTTGTAAGCTACGTATTCGTGTATTAAACTTCTTCACAATCGCTTTGTAAGCTACGTATTCGGTATTAATCTTCTTCACAATCGCTTTGTAAGCTACGTATTCGTGCATTAATCTTCTTCACAATCGCTTTGTAAGCTACGTATTCGTGCATTAATCTTCTTCACAATCGCTTTGTAAGCTACGTATTCGTGTATTAATCTTCTTCGCAGTCGCTTTGTAAGCTACGTATTCGTGCATTAATCTTCTTCACAATCGCTTTGTAAGCTACGTATTCGTGTATTAATCTTCTTCACAATCGCTTTGTAAGCTACGTATTCGTGTATTAAATTTCTTCACAATCGCTTTGTAAGCTACGTATTCGTGCATTAATCTTCTTCACAATCACTTTGTAAGCTACGTATTCGTGCATTAATCTTCTTCACAGTCGCTTTGTAAGCTACGTATTCGTGTATTAATCTTCTTCACAGTCGCTTTGTAAGCTACGTATTCGTGCATTAATCTTCTTCACAGTCGCTTTGTAAGCTACGTATTCGTGTATTAATCTTCCTAACAATCGCTTTGTAAGCTACGTATTCGTGTATTAAACTTCTTTACAATCGCCTTGTAAGCTACGTATTCGTGTATTAAACTTCTTCACAATCGCTTTGTAAGCTACGTATTCGTGCATTAATCTTCTTCACAATCGCTTTGTAAGCTACGTATTCGTGCATTAAACTTCTTCACAATCGCTTTGTAAGCTACGTATTCGTGTATTAATCTTCTTCACAATCGCTTTGTAAGCTACGTATTCGTGTATTAAACTTCTTCACAATCGCTTTGTAAGCTACGTATTCGTGTATTAATCTTCTTCACAATCGCTTTGTAGGCTACGTATTCGTGCATTAATCTTCTTCACAATCGCTTTGTAAGCTACGTATTCGTGCATTAATCTTCTTCACAATCGCTTTGTAAGCTACGTATTCGTGTATTAATCTTCTTCACAGTCGCTTTGTAAGCTACGTATTCGTGCATTAATCTTCTTCACAATCGCTTTGTAAGCTACGTATTCGTGTATTAATCTTCTTCACAATCGCTTTGTAAGCTACGTATTCGTGTATTAAACTTCTTCACAATCGCTTTGTAAGCTACGTATTCGTGCATTAATCTTCTTCACAATCGCTTTGTAAGCTACGTATTCGTGTATTAATCTTCTTCACAGTCGCTTTGTAAGCTACGTATTCGTGCATTAATCTTCTTCACAGTCGCTTTGTAAGCTACGTATTCGTGTATTAATCTTCCTATCAATCGCTTTGTAAGCTACGTATTTGTGTATTACTCTTCTTCACAATCGCTTTGTAAGCTACGTATTCGTGTATTAATCTTCTTCACAATCGCTTTGTAAGCTACGTATTCGTGTATTAATCTTCCTAACAATCGCTTTGTAAGCTACGTATTTGTGTATTACTCTTCTTCACAATCGCTTTGTAAGCTACGTATTCGTGTATTAATCTTCTTCACAATCGCTTTGTAAGCTACGTATTCGTGCATTAATCTTCCCCACAATCGTTTTGTAAGCTACGTATTCGTGTATTAATCTTCTTCACAATCGCTTTGTAAGCTACGTATTCGTGTATTAATCTTCTTCACAATCGCTTTGTAAGCTACGTATTCGTGTATTAATCATCCTCACAATCGCTTTGTAAGCTACGTATACGTGTATTAATCTTCTTCACAATCGCTTTTTAAGCTACGTATTCGTGCATTAATCTTCCCCACAATCGTTTTGTAAGCTACGTATTCGTGTATTAATCTTCTTCACAATCGCTTTGTAAGCTACGTATTCGTGCATTAATCTTCTTCACAATCGCATTGTAAGCTACGTATTCGTGTATTAATCTTCCTCACAAACGCATTGTAAGCTACGTATTTGTGTAATAATCTTCTTCACAATCGCTTTGTAAGCTACGTATTCGTGTATTAATCTACTTCACAATCCCTTTGTAAACTACGTATTCGTGCATTAATCTTCCTCACAATCGCTTTGTAAACTACGTATTCGTGTATTAATCTTCTTCACAATCGCTTTGTAAGCTACGTATTCGTGTATTAATCTTCTTCGCAATCGTATTGTAAGCTACGTATTCGTGTATTAATCTTCTTCACAAACTCATTGTAAGCTACGTATTCGTGCATTAATCTTCTTCACAATCGCTTTGTAAGCTACGTATGCGTGTATTAATCTTCTTCACAATCGCTTTGTAAGCTCCGTATTCGTTTATTAATCTTCTTCACAATCGCTTTGTAAGCTACGTATTCGTGCATTAAACTTCTTCACAATCGCTTTGTAAGCTACGTATTCGTGTATTAATCTACTTCACAATCGCTTTGTAAGCTACGTGTTCGTGTATTAATCTTCTTCACAATCGCTTTGTAAGCTACGTATTCGTGCATTAATCTTCCTCACAATCGCTTTGTAAGCTACGTATTCGTGTATTAATCTTCTTCACAATCGCTTTGTCAGCTACGTATTCGTGTATTAATCTTCTTCACAATCGCTTTGTAAGCTACGTATTCGTGTATTAATCTTCTTCACAATCGCTTTGTAAGCTACGTATTCGTGTATTAATCTGCTTCACAATCGCTTTGTAAGCTACGTATTCGTGTACTAATCTTCTTCACAATCGCTTTGTAAGCTACGTATTCGTGCATTAATCTTCTTCACAATCGCTTTGTAAGCTACGTATTCGTGTATTAATCTTCTTCACAATCGCTTTGTAAGCTACGTATTTGTGTATTAATCTTCCTCACAATCGCTTTGTAAGCTTCGTATTCGTGTATTAATCTTCTTCACAATCGCTTTGTAAGTTACGTATTCGTGTATTAAACTTCTTCACAATCGCTTTGTAAGCTGCGTATTCGTGTATTAATCTTCTTCACAATCGCTTTGTAAGCTACGTATTCGTGTATTAAACTTCTTCACAATCGCTTTGTAAGCTACGTATTCGTGTATTAATCTTCTTCACAATCGCTTTGTAAGCTACGTATTCGTGCATTAATCTTCTTCACAATCGCTTTGTAAGCTACGTATTCGTGTATTAATCTTCTTCACAATCGCTTTGTAAGCTACGTATTCGTGTATTAAACTTCTTCACAATCGCTTTGTAAGCTACGTATTCGTGTATTAATCTTCTTCACAATCGCTTTGTAAGCTACGTATTCGTGCATTAATCTTCCTCACAATCGCTTTGTAAGCTACGTATTCGTGTATTAAACTTCTTCACAATCGCTTTGTAAGCTACGTATTCGTGCATTAATCTTCTTCACAATCGCTTTGTAAGCTACGTATTCGTGCATTAATCTTCCCCACAATCGTTTTGTAAGCTACGTATTCGTGCATTAATCTTCCCCACAATCGTTTTGTAAGCTACGTATTCGTGTATTAATCTTCTTCACAATCGCTTTGTAAGCTACGTATACGTGTATTAATCTTCTTCACAATCGCTTTTTAAGCTACGTATTCGTGCATTAATCTTCCCCACAATCGTTTTGTAAGCTACGTATTCGTGTATTAATCTTCTTCACAATCGCTTTGTAAGCTACGTATTCGTGCATTAATCTTCTTCACAATCGCTTTGTAAGCTACGTATTCGTGTATTAATCATCCTCACAATCGCTTTGTAAGCTACGTATACGTGTATTAATCTTCTTCACAATCGCTTTTTAAGCTACGTATTCGTGCATTAATCTTCCCCACAATCGTTTTGTAAGCTACGTATTCGTGTATTAATCTTCTTCACAATCGCTTTGTAAGCTACGTATTCGTGCATTAATCTTCTTCACAATCGCATTGTAAGCTACGTATTCGTGTATTAATCTTCCTCACAAACGCATTGTAAGCTACGTATTTGTGTAATAATCTTCTTCACAATCGCTTTGTAAGCTACGTATTCGTGTATTAATCTTTCTCACAAACGCATTGTAAGCTACGTATTTGTGTAATAATCTTCTTCACAATCGCTTTGTAAGCTACGTATTCGTGTATTAATCTACTTCACAATCCCTTTGTAAACTACGTATTCGTGCATTAATCTTCCTCACAATCGCTTTGTAAACTACGTATTCGTGTATTAATCTTCTTCACAATCGCTTTGTAAGCTACGTATTCGTGTATTAATCTTCTTCACAATCGCATTGTAAGCTACGTATTCGTGTATTAATCTTCTTCACAAACTCATTGTAAGCTACGTATTCGTGCATTAATCTTCTTCACAATCGCTTTGTAAGCTACGTATTCGTGTATTAATCTTCTTCACAATCGCTTTGTAAGCTCCGTATTCGTTTATTAATCTTCTTCACAATCGCTTTGTAAGCTACGTATTCGTGCATTAAACTTGTTCACAATCGCTTTGTAAGCTACGTATTCGTGTATTAATCTACTTCACAATCGCTTTGTAAGCTACGTGTTCGTGTATTAATATTCTTCACAATCGCTTTGTAAGCTACGTATTCGTGCATTAATCTTCCTCACAATCGCTTTGTAAGCTACGTATTCGTGTATTAATCTTCTTCACAATCGCTTTGTCAGCTACGTATTCGTGTATTAATCTTCTTCACAATCGCTTTGTAAGCTACGTATTCGTGTATTAATCTTCTTCACAATCGCTTTGTAAGCTACGTATTCGTGTATTAATCTGCTTCACAATCGCTTTGTAAGCTACGTATTCGTGTACTAATCTTCTTCACAATCGCTTTGTAAGCTACGTATTCGTGCATTAATCTTCTTCACAATCGCTTTGTAAGCTACGTATTCGTGTATTAATCTTCTTCACAATCGCTTTGTAAGCTACGTATTTGTGTATTAATCTTCCTCACAATCGCTTTGTAAGCTTCGTATTCGTGTATTAATCTTCTTCACAATCGCTTTGTAAGCTACGTATTCGTGTATTAAACTTCTTCACAATCGCTTTGTAAGCTACGTATTCGTGTATTAATCTTCTTCACAATCGCTTTGTAAGCTACGTATTCGTGTATTAATCTTCTTCACAATCGCTTTGTAAGCTACGTATTCGTGTATTAATCTTCTTCACAATCGCTTTGTAAGCTACGTGTTCGTGTATTAATCTTCTTCACAATCGCTTTGTAAGCTACGTATTCGTGCATTAATCTTCCTCACAATCGCTTTGTAAGCTACGTATTCGTGTATTAATCTTCTTCACAATCGCTTTGTAAGCTACGTATTCGTGTATTAATCTTCTTCACAATCGCTTTGTAAGCTACGTATTTGTGTATTACTCTTCTTCACAATCGCTTTGTAAGCTACGTATTCGTGTATTAATCTTCTTCACAATCGCTTTGTAAGCTACGTATTCGTGTATTAATCTTCCTAACAATCGCTTTGTAAGCTACGTATTCGTGTATTAATCTTCTTCACAATCGCTTTGTAAGCTACGTATTCGTGCATTAATCTTCCCCACAATCGTTTTGTAAGCTACGTATTCGTGTATTAATCTTCTTCACAATCGCTTTGTAAGCTACGTATTCGTGTATTAATCTTCTTCACAATCGCTTTGTAAGCTACGTATTCGTGTATTAATCATCCTCACAATCGCTTTGTAAGCTACGTATACGTGTATTAATCTTCTTCACAATCGCTTTTTAAGCTACGTATTCGTGCATTAATCTTCCCCACAATCGTTTTGTAAGCTACGTATTCGTGTATTAATCTTCTTCACAATCGCTTTGTAAGCTACGTATTCGTGCATTAATCTTCTTCACAATCGCATTGTAAGCTACGTATTCGTGTATTAATCTTCCTCACAAACGCATTGTAAGCTACGTATTTGTGTAATAATCTTCTTCACAATCGCTTTGTAAGCTACGTATTCGTGTATTAATCTTTCTCACAAACGCATTGTAAGCTACGTATTTGTGTAATAATCTTCTTCACAATCGCTTTGTAAGCTACGTATTCGTGTATTAATCTACTTCACAATCCCTTTGTAAACTACGTATTCGTGCATTAATCTTCCTCACAATCGCTTTGTAAACTACGTATTCGTGTATTAATCTTCTTCACAATCGCTTTGTAAGCTACGTATTCGTGTATTAATCTTCTTCACAATCGCATTGTAAGCTACGTATTCGTGTATTAATCTTCTTCACAAACTCATTGTAAGCTGCGTATTCGTGCATTAATCTTCTTCACAATCGCTTTGTAAGCTACGTATTCGTGTATTAATCTTCTTCACAATCGCTTTGTAAGCTCCGTATTCGTTTATTAATCTTCTTCACAATCGCTTTGTAAGCTACGTATTCGTGCATTAAACTTCTTCACAATCGCTTTGTAAGCTACGTATTCGTGTATTAATCTACTTCACAATCGCTTTGTAAGCTACGTGTTCGTGTATTAATCTTCTTCACAATCGCTTTGTAAGCTACGTATTCGTGCATTAATCTTCCTCACAATCGCTTTGTAAGCTACGTATTCGTGTATTAATCTTCTTCACAATCGCTTTGTCAGCTACGTATTCGTGTATTAATCTTCTTCACAATCGCTTTGTAAGCTACGTATTCGTGTATTAATCTTCTTCACAGTCGCTTTGTAAGCTACGTATTCGTGCATTAATCTTCTTCACAATCGCTTTGTAAGCTACGTATTCGTGTATTAATCTTCTTCACAATCGCTTTGTAAGCTACGTATTCGTGTATTAAATTTCTTCACAATCGCTTTGTAAGCTACGTATTCGTGCATTAATCTTCTTCACAATCACTTTGTAAGCTACGTATTCGTGCATTAATCTTCTTCACAGTCGCTTTGTAAGCTACGTATTCGTGTATTAATCTTCTTCACAGTCGCTTTGTAAGCTACGTATTCGTGCATTAATCTTCTTCACAGTCGCTTTGTAAGCTACGTATTCGTGTATTAATCTTCCTAACAATCGCTTTGTAAGCTACGTATTCGTGTATTAAACTTCTTTACAATCGCCTTGTAAGCTACGTATTCGTGCATTAAACTTCTTCACAATCGCTTTGCAAGCTTCGTATTCGTGTATTAAACTTCTTTACAATCGCTTTGTAAGCTACGTATTCGTGTATTAATCTTCTTCACAATCGCTTTGTAAGCTTCGTATTCGTGTATTAATCTTCTTCACAATCGCTTTGTAAGCTACGTATTCGTGTATTAATCTTCTTCACAATCGCTTTGTAAGCTACGTATTCGTGTATTAAACTTCTTCACAATCGCTTTGTAAGCTACGTATTCGGTATTAATCTTCTTCACAATCGCTTTGTAAGCTACGTATTCGTGCATTAATCTTCTTCACAATCGCTTTGTAAGCTACGTATTCGTGCATTAATCTTCTTCACAATCGCTTTGTAAGCTACGTATTCGTGTATTAATCTTCTTCACAGTCGCTTTGTAAGCTACGTATTCGTGCATTAATCTTCTTCACAATCGCTTTGTAAGCTACGTATTCGTGTATTAATCTTCTTCACAATCGCTTTGTAAGCTACGTATTCGTGTATTAAATTTCTTCACAATCGCTTTGTAAGCTACGTATTCGTGCATTAATCTTCTTCACAATCACTTTGTAAGCTACGTATTCGTGCATTAATCTTCTTCACAGTCGCTTTGTAAGCTACGTATTCGTGTATTAATCTTCTTCACAGTCGCTTTGTAAGCTACGTATTCGTGCATTAATCTTCTTCACAGTCGCTTTGTAAGCTACGTATTCGTGTATTAATCTTCCTAACAATCGCTTTGTAAGCTACGTATTTGTGTATTACTCTTCTTCACAATCGCTTTGTAAGCTACGTATTCGTGTATTAATCTTCTTCACAATCGCTTTGTAAGCTACGTATTCGTGCATTAATCTTCCTCACAATCGCTTTTTAAACTACGTATTCGTGTATTAATCTTCTTCACAATCGCTTTGTAAGCTACGTATTCGTGTATTAATCTTCCTAACAATCGCTTTGTAAGCTACGTATTTGTGTATTACTCTTCTTCACAATCGCTTTGTAAGCTACGTATTCGTGTATTAATCTTCTTCACAATCGCTTTGTAAGCTACGTATTCGTGTATTAATCTTCCTAACAATCGCTTTGTAAGCTACGTATTCGTGTATTAATCTTCTTCACAATCGCTTTGTAAGCTACGTATTCGTGCATTAATCTTCCTCACAATCGTTTTGTAAGCTACGTATTCGTGTATTAATCTTCTTCACAATCGCTTTGTAAGCTACGTATTCGTGTATAATCTTCTTCACAATCGCTTTGTAAGCTACGTATTCGTTTATTAATCTTCTCACAATCGCTTTGTAAGCTACGTATTCGTGCATTAAACTTCTTCACAATCGCTTTGTAAGCTACGTATTCGTGTATTAATCTACTTCACAATCGCTTTGTAAGCTACGTGTTCGTGTATTAATCTTCTTCACAATCGCTTTGTAAGCTACGTATTCGTGCATTAATCTTCCTCACAATCGCTTTGTAAGCTACGTATTCGTGTATTAATCTTCTTCACAATCGCTTTGTCAGCTACGTATTCGTGTATTAATCTTCTTCACAATCGCTTTGTAAGCTACGTATTCGTGTATTAATCTTCTTCACAATCGCTTTGTAAGCTACGTATTCGTGTATTAATCTGCTTCACAATCGCTTTGTAAGCTACGTATTCGTGTATTAATCTTCTTCACAATCGCTTTGTAAGCTACGTATTCGTGCATTAATCTTCTTCACAATCGCTTTGTAAGCTACGTATTCGTGTATTAATCTTCTTCACAATCGCTTTGTAAGCTACGTATTTGTGTATTAATCTTCCTCACAATCGCTTTGTAAGCTACGTATTCGTGCATTAATCTTCTTCACAATCGCTTTGTAAGCTACGTATTCGTGTATTAATCTTCTTCACAATCGCTTTGTAAGCAACGTATTCGTGTATTAATCGGCTTCACAATCGCTTTGTAAGCTACGTATTCGTGTACTAATCTTCTTCAAAATCGCTTTGTAAGCTACGTATTCGTGCATTAATCTTCTTCACAATCGCTTTGTAAGCTACGTATTCGTGTATTAATCTTCTTCACAATCGCTTTGTAAGCTACGTATTCGTGCATTAATCTTCCTCACAATCGCTTTGTAAACTACGTATTCGTGCATTAATCTTCTTCACAATCGCTTTGTAAGCTACGTATTCGTGTATTAAACTTCTTTACAATCGCTTTGTAAGCTACGTATTCGTGCATTAAACTTCTTCACAATCGCTTTGTAAGCTTCGTATTCGTGTATTAAACTTCTTTACAATCGCTTTGTAAGCTACGTATTCGTGCATTAAACTTCTTCACAATCGCTTTGCAAGCTTCGTATTCGTGTATTAAACTTCTTTACAATCGCTTTGTAAGCTACGTATTCGTGTATTAATCTTCTTCACAATCGCTTTGTAAGCTTCGTATTCGTGTATTAATCTTCTTCACAATCGCTTTGTAAGCTACGTATTCGTGCATTAATCTTCTTCACAATCGCTTTGTAAGCTACGTATTCGTGCATTAAACTTCTTCACAATCGCTTTGTAAGCTACGTATTCGTGTATTAATCTTCTTCACAATCGCTTTGTAAGCTACGTATTCGTGTATTAAACTTCTTCACAATCGCTTTGTAAGCTACGTATTCGTGCATTAATCTTCTTCACAATCGCTTTGTAAGCTACGTATTCGTGTATTAATCTTCTTCACAGTCGCTTTGTAAGCTACGTATTCGTGCATTAATCTTCTTCACAGTCGCTTTGTAAGCTACGTATTCGTGTATTAATCTTCCTAACAATCGCTTTGTAAGCTACGTATTTGTGTATTACTCCTCTTCACAATGGCTTTGTAAGCTACGTATTCGTGTATTAATCTTCTTCACAATCGCTTTGTAAGCTACGTATTCTTGTATTAATCTTCCTAACAATCGCTTTGTAAGCTACGTATTTGTGTATTACTCTTCTTCACAATCGCTTTGTAAGCTACGTATTCGTGTATTAATCTTCTTCACAATCGCTTTGTAAGCTACGTATTCGTGCATTAATCTTCCCCACAATCGTTTTGTAAGCTACGTATTCGTGTATTAATCTTCTTCACAATCGCTTTGTAAGCTACGTATTCGTGTATTAATCATCCTCACAATCGCTTTGTAAGCTACGTATACGTGTATTAATCTTCTTCACAATCGCTTTTTAAGCTACGTATTCGTGCATTAATCTTCCCCACAATCGTTTTGTAAGCTACGTATTCGTGTATTAATCTTCCTCACAAACGCATTGTAAGCTACGTATTTGTGTAATAATCTTCTTCACAATCGCTTTGTAAGCTACGTATTCGTGTATTAATCTTTCTCACAAACGCATTGTAAGCTACGTATTTGTGTAATAATCTTCTTCACAATCGCTTTGTAAGCTACGTATTCGTGTATTAATCTACTTCACAATCCCTTTGTAAACTACGTATTCGTGCATTAATCTTCCTCACAATCGCTTTGTAAACTACGTATTCGTGTATTAATCTTCTTCACAATCGCTTTGTAAGCTACGTATTCGTGTATTAATCTTCTTCACAATCGCATTGTAAGCTACGTATTCGTGTATTAATCTTCTTCACAAACTCATTGTAAGCTACGTATTCGTGCATTAATCTTCTTCACAATCGCTTTGTAAGCTACGTATTCGTGTATTAATCTTCTTCACAATCGCTTTGTAAGCTCCGTATTCGTTTATTAATCTTCTTCACAATCGCTTTGTAAGCTACGTATTCGTGCATTAAACTTCTTCACAATCGCTTTGTAAGCTACGTATTCGTGTATTAATCTACTTCACAATCGCTTTGTAAGCTACGTGTTCGTGTATTAATCTTCTTCACAATCGCTTTGTAAGCTACGTATTCGTGCATTAATCTTCCTCACAATCGCTTTGTAAGCTACGTATTCGTGTATTAATCTTCTTCACAATCGCTTTGTCAGCTACGTATTCGTGTATTAATCTTCTTCACAATCGCTTTGTAAGCTACGTATTCGTGTATTAATCTTCTTCACAATCGCTTTGTAAGCTACGTATTCGTGTATTAATCTGCTTCACAATCGCTTTGTAAGCTACGTATTCGTGTACTAATCTTCTTCACAATCGCTTTGTAAGCTACGTATTCGTGCATTAATCTTCTTCACAATCGCTTTGTAAGCTACGTATTCGTGTATTAATCTTCTTCACAATCGCTTTGTAAGCTACGTATTTGTGTATTAATCTTCCTCACAATCGCTTTGTAAGCTTCGTATTCGTGTATTAATCTTCTTCACAATCGCTTTGTAAGCTACGTATTCGTGTATTAAACTTCTTCACAATCGCTTTGTAAGCTACGTATTCGTGTATTAAACTTCTTTACAATCGCTTTGTAAGCTACGTATTCGTGTATTAAACTTCTTCACAATCGCTTTGTAAGCTTCGTATTCGTGTATTAAACTTCTTTACAATCGCTTTGTAAGCTACGTATTCGTGCATTAAACTTCTTCACAATCGCTTTGCAAGCTTCGTATTCGTGTATTAAACTTCTTTACAATCGCTTTGTAAGCTACGTATTCGTGTATTAATCTTCTTCACAATCGCATTGTAAGCTACGTATTCGTGTATTAATCTTCTTCACAAACTCATTGTAAGCTACGTATTCGTGTATTAATCTTCTTCACAATCGCTTTGTAAGCTCCGTATTCGTTTATTAATCTTCTTCACAATCGCTTTGTAAGCTACGTATTCGTGTATTAATCTACTTCACAATCGCTTTGTAAGCTACGTGTTCGTGTATTAATCTTCTTCACAATCGCTTTGTAAGCTACGTATTCGTGCATTAATCTTCCTCACAATCGCTTTGTAAGCTACGTATTCGTGTATTAATCTTCTTCACAATCGCTTTGTCAGCTACGTATTCGTGTATTAATCTTCTTCACAATCGCTTTGTAAGCTACGTATTCGTGTATTAATCTTCTTCACAATCGCTTTGTAAGCTACGTATTCGTGTATTAATCTGCTTCACAATCGCTTTGTAAGCTACGTATTCGTGTACTAATCTTCTTCACAATCGCTTTGTAAGCTACGTATTCGTGCATTAATCTTCTTCACAATCGCTTTGTAAGCTACGTATTCGTGTATTAATCTTCTTCACAATCGCTTTGTAAGCTACGTATTTGTGTATTAATCTTCCTCACAATCGCTTTGTAAGCTTCGTATTCGTGTATTAATCTTCTTCACAATCGCTTTGTAAGCTACGTATTCGTGTATTAAACTTCTTCACAATCGCTTTGTAAGCTACGTATTCGTGTATTAAACTTCTTTACAATCGCTTTGTAAGCTACGTATTCGTGCATTAAACTTCTTCACAATCGCTTTGTAAGCTTCGTATTCGTGTATTAAACTTCTTTACAATCGCTTTGTAAGCTACGTATTCGTGCATTAAACTTCTTCACAATCGCTTTGCAAGCTTCGTATTCGTGTATTAAACTTCTTTACAATCGCTTTGTAAGCTACGTATTCGTGTATTAATCTTCTTCACAATCGCTTTGTAAGCTTCGTATTCGTGTATTAATCTTCTTCACAATCGCTTTGTAAGCTACGTATTCGTGCATTAATCTTCTTCACAATCGCTTTGTAAGCTACGTATTCGTGCATTAAACTTCTTCACAATCGCTTTGTAAGCTACGTATTCGTGTATTAATCTTCTTCACAATCGCTTTGTAAGCTACGTATTCGTGTATTAAACTTCTTCACAATCGCTTTGTAAGCTACGTATTCGTGTATTAATCTTCTTCACAATCGCTTTGTAAGCTACATATTCGTGCATTAATCTTCTTCACAATCGCTTTGTAAGCTACGTATTCGTGCATTAATCTTCTTCACAATCGCTTTGTAAGCTACGTATTCGTGTATTAATCTTCTTCACAGTCGCTTTGTAAGCTACGTATTCGTGCATTAATCTTCTTCACAATCGCTTTGTAAGCTACGTATTCGTGTATTAATCTTCTTCACAATCGCTTTGTAAGCTACGTATTCGTGTATTAAACTTCTTCACAATCGCTTTGTAAGCTACGTATTCGTGCATTAATCTTCTTCACAATCGCTTTGTAAGCTACGTATTCGTGTATTAATCTTCTTCACAGTCGCTTTGTAAGCTACGTATTCGTGCATTAATCTTCTTCACAGTCGCTTTGTAAGCTACGTATTCGTGTATTAATCTTCCTAACAATCGCTTTGTAAGCTACGTATTTGTGTATTACTCTTCTTCACAATCGCTTTGTAAGCTACGTATTCGTGTATTAATCTTCTTCACAATCGCTTTGTAAGCTACGTATTCGTGTATTAATCTTCCTAACAATCGCTTTGTAAGCTACGTATTTGTGTATTACTCTTCTTCACAATCGCTTTGTAAGCTACGTATTCGTGTATTAATCTTCTTCACAATCGCTTTGTAAGCTACGTATTCGTGCATTAATCTTCCCCACAATCGTTTTGTAAGCTACGTATTCGTGTATTAATCTTCTTCACAATCGCTTTGTAAGCTACGTATTCGTGTATTAATCTTCTTCACAATCGCTTTGTAAGCTACGTATTCGTGTATTAATCATCCTCACAATCGCTTTGTAAGCTACGTATACGTGTATTAATCTTCTTCACAATCGCTTTTTAAGCTACGTATTCGTGCATTAATCTTCCCCACAATCGTTTTGTAAGCTACGTATTCGTGTATTAATCTTCTTCACAATCGCTTTGTAAGCTACGTATTCGTGTATTAATCTTCTTCACAATCGCTTTGTAAGCTACGTATTCGTGTATTAATCATCCTCACAATCGCTTTGTAAGCTACGTATACGTGTATTAATCTTCTTCACAATCGCTTTTTAAGCTACGTATTCGTGCATTAATCTTCCCCACAATCGTTTTGTAAGCTACGTATTCGTGTATTAATCTTCCTCACAAACGCATTGTAAGCTACGTATTTGTGTAATAATCTTCTTCACAATCGCTTTGTAAGCTACGTATTCGTGTATTAATCTTTCTCACAAACGCATTGTAAGCTACGTATTTGTGTAATAATCTTCTTCACAATCGCTTTGTAAGCTACGTATTCGTGTATTAAACTTCTTCACAATCGCTTTGTAAACTACGTATTCGTGCATTAATCTTCTTCACAATCGCTTTGTAAGCTACGTATTCGTGTATTAATCTTCTTCACAATCGCTTTGTAAGCTACGTATTCGTGTATTAATCTTCTTCACAATCGCTTTGTAAGCTACGTATTCGTGTATTAATCTTCTTCACAATCGCTTTGTAAGCTACGTATTCGTGCATTAATCTTCCTCACAATCGCTTTGTAAACTACGTATTCGTGCATTAATCTTCTTCACAATCGCTTTGTAAGCTACGTATTCGTGTATTAAACTTCTTTACAATCGCTTTGTAAGCTACGTATTCGTGCATTAAACTTCTTCACAATCGCTTTGTAAGCTTCGTATTCGTGTATTAAACTTCTTTACAATCGCTTTGTAAGCTACGTATTCGTGCATTAAACTTCTTCACAATCGCTTTGCAAGCTTCGTATTCGTGTATTAAACTTCTTTACAATCGCTTTGTAAGCTACGTATTCGTGTATTAATCTTCTTCACAATCGCTTTGTAAGCTTCGTATTCGTGTATTAAACTTCTTCACAATCGCTTTGTAAGCTACGTATTCGTGTATTAATCTTCTTCACAATCGCTTTGTAAGCTTCGTATTCGTGTATTAATCTTCTTCACAGTCGCTTTGTAAGCTACGTATTCGTGCATTAATCTTCTTCACAATCGCTTTGTAAGCTACGTATTCGTGTATTAATCTTCCTAACAATCGCTTTGTAAGCTACGTATTTGTGTATTACTCTTCTTCACAATCGCTTTGTAAGCTACGTATTCGTGTATTAATCTTCTTCACAATCGCTTTGTAAGCTACGTATTCGTGTATTAATCTTCTTCACAATCGCTTTGTAAGCTACGTATTCGTGTATTAATCATCCTCACAATCGCTTTGTAAGCTACGTATACGTGTATTAATCTTCTTCACAATCGCTTTTTAAGCTACGTATTCGTGCATTAATCTTCCCCACAATCGTTTTGTAAGCTACGTATTCGTGTATTAATCTTCTTCACAATCGCTTTGTAAGCTACGTATTCGTGCATTAATCTTCTTCACAATCGCATTGTAAGCTACGTATTCGTGTATTAATCTTCCTCACAAACGCATTGTAAGCTACGTATTTGTGTAATAATCTTCTTCACAATCGCTTTGTAAGCTACGTATTCGTGTATTAATCTTTCTCACAAACGCATTGTAAGCTACGTATTTGTGTAATAATCTTCTTCACAATCGCTTTGTAAGCTACGTATTCGTGTATTAATCTACTTCACAATCCCTTTGTAAACTACGTATTCGTGCATTAATCTTCCTCACAATCGCTTTGTAAACTACGTATTCGTGTATTAATCTTCTTCACAATCGCTTTGTAAGCTACGTATTCGTGTATTAATCTTCTTCACAATCGCATTGTAAGCTACGTATTCGTGTATTAATCTTCTTCACAAACTCATTGTAAGCTACGTATTCGTGCATTAATCTTCTTCACAATCGCTTTGTAAGCTACGTATTCGTGTATTAATCTTCTTCACAATCGCTTTGTAAGCTCCGTATTCGTTTATTAATCTTCTTCACAATCGCTTTGTAAGCTACGTATTCGTGCATTAAACTTCTTCACAATCGCTTTGTAAGCTACGTATTCGTGTATTAATCTACTTCACAATCGCTTTGTAAGCTACGTGTTCGTGTATTAATCTTCTTCACAATCGCTTTGTAAGCTACGTATTCGTGCATTAATCTTCCTCACAATCGCTTTGTAAGCTACGTATTCGTGTATTAATCTTCTTCACAATCGCTTTGTCAGCTACGTATTCGTGTATTAATCTTCTTCACAATCGCTTTGTAAGCTACGTATTCGTGTATTAATCTTCTTCACAATCGCTTTGTAAGCTACGTATTCGTGTATTAATCTGCTTCACAATCGCTTTGTAAGCTACGTATTCGTGTACTAATCTTCTTCACAATCGCTTTGTAAGCTACGTATTCGTGCATTAATCTTCTTCACAATCGCTTTGTAAGCTACGTATTCGTGTATTAATCTTCTTCACAATCGCTTTGTAAGCTACGTATTTGTGTATTAATCTTCCTCACAATCGCTTTGTAAGCTTCGTATTCGTGTATTAATCTTCTTCACAATCGCTTTGTAAGCTACGTATTCGTGTATTAAACTTCTTCACAATCGCTTTGTAAGCTACGTATTCGTGTATTAATCTTCTTCACAATCGCTTTGTAAGCTACGTATTCGTGTATTAATCTTCTTCACAATCGCTTTGTAAGCTACGTATTCGTGTATTAAACTTCTTCACAATCGCTTTGTAAGCTACGTATTCGTGTATTAATCTTCTTCACAATCGCTTTGTAAGCTACGTATTCGTGCATTAATCTTCCTCACAATCGCTTTGTAAACTACGTATTCGTGCGTTAATCTTCTTCACAATCGCTTTGTAAGCTACGTATTCGTGTATTAAACTTCTTTACAATCGCTTTGTAAGCTACGTATTCGTGCATTAAACTTCTTCACAATCGCTTTGTAAGCTTCGTATTCGTGTATTAAACTTCTTTACAATCGCTTTGTAAGCTACGTATTCGTGCATTAAACTTCTTCACAATCGCTTTGCAAGCTTCGTATTCGTGTATTAAACTTCTTTACAATCGCTTTGTAAGCTACGTATTCGTGTATTAATCTTCTTCACAATCGCTTTGTAAGCTTCGTATTCGTGTATTAATCTTCTTCACAATCGCTTTGTAAGCTACGTATTCGTGCATTAATCTTCTTCACAATCGCTTTGTAAGCTACGTATTCGTGCATTAAACTTCTTCACAATCGCTTTGTAAGCTACGTATTCGTGTATTAATCTTCTTCACAATCGCTTTGCAAGCTTCGTATTCGTGTATTAAACTTCTTTACAATCGCTTTGTAAGCTACGTATTCGTGTATTAATCTTCTTCACAATCGCTTTGTAAGCTTCGTATTCGTGTATTAATCTTCTTCACAATCGCTTTGTAAGCTACGTATTCGTGCATTAATCTTCTTCACAATCGCTTTGTAAGCTACGTATTCGTGCATTAAACTTCTTCACAATCGCTTTGTAAGCTACGTATTCGTGTATTAATCTTCTTCACAATCGCTTTGTAAGCTACGTATTCGTGTATTAAACTTCTTCACAATCGCTTTGTAAGCTACGTATTCGTGCATTAATCTTCTTCACAATCGCTTTGTAAGCTACGTATTCGTGTATTAATCTTCTTCACAGTCGCTTTGTAAGCTACGTATTCGTGCATTAATCTTTTTCACAGTCGCTTTGTAAGCTACGTATTCGTGTATTAATCTTCCTAACAATCGCTTTGTAAGCTACGTATTTGTGTATTAATCTTCTTCACAATCGCTTTGTAAGCTACGTATTCGTGTATTAATCTTCCTAACAATCGCTTTGTAAGCTACGTATTCGTGTATTAATCTTCTTCACAATCGCTTTGTAAGCTACGTATCCGTGCATTAATCTTCCTAACAATCGCTTTGTAAGCTACGTATTCGTGTATTAATCTACCTAACAATCGCTTTGTAAGCTACGTATTCGTGTATTAAACTTCTTCACAATCGCTTTGTAAGCTACGTATTCGTGTATTAATCTTCTTCACAATCGCTTTGTAAGCTACGTATTCGTGTATTAATCTTCTTCACAATCGCTTTGTAAGCTACGTATTCGTGTATTAAACTTCTTCACAATCGCTTTGTAAGCTACGTATTCGTGTATTAATCTTCTTCACAATCGCTTTGTAAGATACGTATTCGTGCATTAATCTTCCTCACAATCGCTTTGTAAACTACGTATTCGTGCATTAATCTTCTTCACAATCGCTTTGTAAGCTACGTATTCGTGTATTAAACTTCTTTACAATCGCTTTGTAAGCTACGTATTCGTGCATTAAACTTCTTCACAATCGCTTTGTAAGCTTCGTATTCGTGTATTAAACTTCTTTACAATCGCTTTGTAAGCTACGTATTCGTGCATTAAACTTCTTCACAATCGCTTTGCAAGCTTCGTATTCGTGTATTAAACTTCTTTACAATCGCTTTGTAAGCTACGTATTCGTGTATTAATCTTCTTCACAATCGCTTTGTAAGCTTCGTATTCGTGTATAAACTCTTCA
>NW_003133537.1:0-12789 GCF_000003605.2 Saccoglossus kowalevskii
GTGACTTCTTGATACCTTCGAATAACATGAAAATTACCTAATTAAAGCATGGAAACGTTCGTACTGGTTGATCTGCGCAACAGTCTAAGTCGCCATCTTTGTTTATATGAGACCCATATATCTCGCACATGCACAGCGCGACGACTACCGCGCTTTAATCTAAAACGCTGATATTGTCAAGTTTATATTGACCTGACAATGGAAACCAATTATTTTAATTCCCAAACCTGTCCATAATTAATAAGAGATTCACTATTATTATTGCTATTCTTATAATCGCCATCTTGAATAAAATGTTTTAACTAATTAACTTCTTACTAATTACTTCCCTACTTTTATTGAAAGTGAGTACTCTATATTTTGTTCTAAACAGTTGACTTTTACTACTTTCTTTTTGCCAATTTACTGGTAAACGAACTTATTATCTAAACGCATTTTCTCTCACGTGGTCGAAGTTAAGTGTACAACTGTCCTGCCATTATTTGATAATTTGTTTGTAAATTGGACATTTGTTTTAGCAGAACATCCTGGATTTTGACCAACGATTTCCAGATCGACGAGGTATATGTGAATGCACGAGCACACTACTAGGCCAAGCTCGCGACATGTGATGGAATGCTGCACTATAATGAGATTTACCAAGTACGATGATACAGGTGATTCGCCTTGTCATTCGTCCATCGTCCTTCTATACAAAAATAGTTATCAAACACACGTGCGCCATGAGAACCACTCTCCACATTGTGTTACAGAAACAAATCACACACACCTAAACTCGTCAAAGTAGCAGGAGAAATTTGTTCTGTTAACGGTGTAATAGTGAATTCGTCGGCGAGGGCGCTGTCACTTATTTCGGGCTTTATATGAGTATATGTCCCCATCCTCGTTCTGTTTGAGTACACTAATCATTGAAGATGCGAACTTGTGAGAATCTGGATAATGCGGAAACATACTCGTTCGAGAGTGTGTATGCGCATACACGAACTGATGAAGTGTCACTTGAGTCGAACCTCAGAGTGCGCTAAGGTGACGCTAAATGTGGCCTTTTTACCGCTTTATATCAAATGAATATTAATCTAAACAACAATATTATGAATAAGGTTATTATAAAAGCATCGCAAAGTATACACTCAAACAGTACGTTGTCGAATTGACCGTCATCTACTACCCAACCCCGCCCACCCTACGTGCAAACCACAACCCTATGATATTATATGTTTATTAAGGTAGAAGCCCAGTCATATTTTTTGACAAAATTGGTCATAAATGGCATGACAATGTTTATTAGTTTATTAGTACAATCATGAAGCTAATGTCTCATGGTGCAATGAAATAGCATTATTTTTTGTGTTACAGTTACGCTTTTTGAGAAACGTGTTTTAA
Source organism: Saccoglossus kowalevskii (assembly GCF_000003605.2). Lineage (NCBI taxonomy): Eukaryota > Metazoa > Hemichordata > Enteropneusta > Harrimaniidae > Saccoglossus > Saccoglossus kowalevskii. The sequence continues at coordinate 1,384 of NW_003133537.1, forward strand.
TATTTCTTGAAATTTGCTATTTTTAGAACAATTCCATAGTACACAGTGTTACAGAAAAATTCAGAACAACAAAAAGTAGTCCATCATAAACAATATATGATTTTATTCAGCCTATGTAACTAGGTTAGATTTTGAGATATTGCATAATATCTCTGCCATAGGAACATGTGGTAAAAGTGTTATAATAATGACAAAATGGTGACTTTCCAATACAACCATCCATTTCTCGAAAAAAAGGCTGGTGACCCAAAATTTCGTTAGGTCAATATTCTTATATTGTCTTGGAGTACAATTTATTGCAAAGTGAATAAATTCTTTTTTTTTTTAATTGATGAGTAGGCTTCTACCTTAACGTAACTAGAGGTAAAATTACAGTATGTAAATAATTGTCTCAACATTGATAATATAATAATGGTATTGATTGGTTTAATTAGCAGTCATATTTTTATTCCACATACACATTACAAATATCATATTTTTCTGAATAGTGTCAATGAGTAATACTTTATTTTAGCAATATGTCACACGAGAAATGAGCTTTATTAATAACTATGGCATCAGTCACCATCGGAATTAGTAATTAATATGGAGACATGTCTGTCCATCAGTTCCCATAACCAGGTGTGTCCAGTTTATGCTTCATTCATATAATTTTGTTACTATAATGTCTTGGAACATCATATTGGTTATTTTCGTCGCTTTCAGAATTCACGTTTGGGTTATTATGGTTATTGTGCGAAACAGGCACATCGTCAGAGGTTGCGCCATTGGTTTGGTCCTTGTCCTTACTATCGTCGACATCGTGCGTGGCTCGAGGAACGTCGTATTGGGGAGACATCGGGCATTTGTCTATTTGATCACTTCCCGCTTTCGCGTCGATTCCAATGTGGTCATATACTGGTGATGTTGGAATATCCTCGCTATCGTCGTCAGTGTTTTCATTCTGGCCGATTTTATCGTAGCTGCTGTCGCTTACGATCTGATTTCCAGGTAAATGTGACATCTTTTTCAAGCGATCGAGTTTGTCGTAAGCTTCAGTCTTGTCTTCCTCATCAGTTCCTAGGTGGGCATATTCTGTTTGTGGACCGCCTTCATTTTTGTACGACCTGCCCGTCCTATCAACGGTGTTATACATATTATCTTTGTCGTTAATTTTTGAATATTCACCGCTAGAAGGTTTTCGGTCGCTGATAACTGCGTACGACGGTAGAGGGCGTGGTGATTTGTACCAGTCCTCCCCGTCTCCAGCAAACCTCGTTTTGACTGACCTTGGCGTGTTGTCCTGACTACCTCCCATAGCCATGTAACCTTCCGGTTGCCCAGAAACGGAGTTGCCCACTAGGGAAACATCACTAGTTGAAATGGTATTCTGTCTCGAGCTGGGGATATCGTAACGAGGCTCATCTGTACCAGTGTCACGTGCTTCCCAAGCCGAGGGTAAAGTACTATCATTAGTTTCTGGCAATGAATCTGTTGACCCCACATTTCTGTCTTTGATCGAACGCGGCATCTGGTATCGTTGTTTCATTTCTGTATAAGGGTTGTCTGTTTCATCTATGTCCTCGTTCCCGGGATTAGATTTCACATTCCTGCTCGGTTGTGCGTATATTTCACATTTCAAATTGTTTTTCTCGCCGCCATTGTCATTCAGTTCATAGGTCGGATTTGAGTGACTGAAATTCACTTCGGAGTAACTGTTTTCTTGATCTACATCTTGATAAACTAGACCTGTAAGAGAAATACATATTTTTTTCTCAAAATCAATAACATGGAATGAACCTATGTATATAAAATTTAAAGAGTCAGGACTAACCTTCGATACAAGTGTAGCTCGATCAAAATAAATATATCTCAATCTGAACATTTTTGTTTGTTTTGTTTTTTTGGAGAGTAGTATAAGTAAGTTTAAGTAACAGTTTAAATGGCGGATAGTCTTGATCATTGAGCATGCATAATGTGTTCGTGGTAAATGCAAACACATACATATTGTATTAACTTTAACGTACATCTTCACTCAGTAACACAATAAGTAAACCTGATCTGGCCTTTGCACCTAGAGTCTTGCTCTGTCGTCACTACATGTGATACCACTGTATGAGCACAGAGAACTCCACGGTAAAGAACGCTTGGTATACTTTACCTTTTTCTTGTATATGTCGCGGTTCTGTCATCTCTAGTCCACCCGCTGCTTCGTCCACGTGTCTGTGAAATTAAATACAGATATTTGTTGTTGTTTTTTGCCGTCTGGAAAAAACTTTATCCGCTGAGACATCGTCTCAAACGTTTTCTATGAATGTGGTTTAGTGTATGCTTATGTTGATTCCGAGTCTATAAATAGACTCGTAATTAAATTCTGATGTTAGCCATGACTTTGTTAAATTATTTTATTACAGGTTTTTTGCGACATATGTGCATAGCACACTTACAGACTTGTAGGTTTCCTAGTTCGGCGTCGATAGATAAAAACGATGCAAACAATACTTCCACCTATGAGGATGACAATCACTATGGCGAGGATAACAAACCCAGCCAAAACTCCGGCGCTTCCTGTTTCTGAGATCAAAGGCGATTTGGTAGCAAGTATGGAGTAGCTTGCTGGATTCGTAGAAAGCGATGACTCTACACTTGATATTAATTCTACGTTGATTGACTGGGTACCACTTATTGTAGAGGTTGTGGGTATCGCTGAAAAAAGAAAACACACCATAAGATATAGATTATCACAGTCTTATTGGGACTGGCCCTTAGAAGATCTTACACAAGGCATGCAAAGTTATTGTTTTCTTCGACTAGTTTTGACCTGGATTTTTCCAGGATAATTATGTTGCTGTGAAGTGGTTTCATTCCTTTGTCAATTTATTTCAGATAATCGTAAGCTAATATCAAGACGAGAAGAACTTTAACCACAACAGTTTGCAAACAGTTTAACGATCGAAGTCAAGCTACATATTGAATAAAATGAACGTGGGATATCTATAAATGTCTATACGTATGTGTCACGTGATTTGCGACTACCAATTAACACCCCCAAAAGCTGACAGCGTTACATGACTACCGGCCTTCACGGAGAGGTTTTGATCAGAACAATGCGCACCTGATGTAATGTTACAGCGCCCTCCAGTCCATCCAGTTTTGCACATACATACACCATCAATACTGCGGCACTCATTGGTATTTTCATACACGCATGCGCAGATTTTAAGGCAATCATCACCATAGAAACCGTGTTCACATGCTAAATAGACACAGAGAAGAAGAAGATTCTAAGGTATGAAAGATGGGAAGGAACAATAGCACTTGGCGAAGACAAACAGTAGACAGCGAAGGGTGGTTACTGAGATACAAAGATTAAATTTTAATACAGTCGGACGTTTACACAGTACAAGAAATTATATCTGAGTAATTTATTGTCAGCTAATCAACTAGAACCCCCAGACAATCAAGTAATGACAGGTTTATGTTATTGAGCGGCAAGCTACGACAAGCACCGCTGGTAAAACAAATACTGACCTGTGCAATGAATGCATTGCTGTAGTATATTCTTGGTATATGAAACATGCTTTCAATAATAAATAACAGTTGATTCAAGTTCAATTACGCCGAAATACAGTATTTTTTAGGTAGTCTAATGCTTTTAATATATGATATATGTATTATTATATGATGACGTTCATTCATTATTTTAGCTGTATCTTATAAACAACTTCTCCGGGGCGCTGCACCGCGCAAGAGAAAATTAGAAACCAGCAAACTTACTTTCATTGCATGTGATGCCCGTCCAGCCAGGTTTGCATAAACATTCCCTGTTACATGCATATGTATTATTTGACACACATTTCTCGTCACATGGTGGCGCAAAGTCCGGGCAATCTGTGGGAACATCTGACAGACAGACAAATACATGCAAGTCAGAGCATTAAAATAAAGCAGAGTTATATATGGCTTTAGCAATATTGAGGTCGATGACCTCAACAACAACAGCAGCCGTGTACGCAGTTGGTTCACGACCTGCGTTGTTTAATTGTACCACGCATGTACACAGTTCAGGGCACGCACGCGACTATATATAGTGAACAAAATGGCGTTGTATTTGACGTAATCGGAAAAAAGTTGCCATGTGATATTTAGACCCGCCAATGACATACAAGTATTGATAAACAATTGTAAATGTTGCGTACATGCAACGAATTTAACGAAGCGGAGTGTTTTATTATTACATACGCACTTTCATTACAAGTATTCATAAATATATATATAAATATATATTCAAATATATATTATTACATATATATATATATCTGTTTAATTCATTTAGAAGATTTCTCTCATTAGTAAATCGCGCCCTCACTCAACAATATTTATAATGAGTGGTTGGTCAAAAATTTTGATGAGTCAGGTGCATCTATTGGCTAAGCTTGTTGTACATAGATGCAAATGAGTATAGGAACCATTATAGTTAGAAGGAGGGTTGGTTGGTCAAAAGTTTGATGAGTCAGGTGCATCTATTGGCAAAGCTTGTTGTACATAGATGCAAATGAGTGTAGGAACCATTAATGCTGTAGAGTGTACTGGGAGGGGTGGAGGATTTCATGTTTGTAATGACTGGTTGTAATGCGGTATCTCGTTGTTTTCAAGATGCAGGCTGATATTTGTTGCTTTCTTGGTTGTTCAATTGTGGCTAAAATTTGTGTGGTGGGTGGAAGATGTGTTTATTGTTTGTTGAGTCATTATTTAGACACCCTGCAGCTTGAAATGGTATGGTCCACATCCAAATTCGATATGGCAGTGTTGAATATCTGTGCGATATGGCAGTGTCGTCTAAAAAACACGCATCAAAATGATTTCTGTTTCTTTATTTACTGTTGTAGATCCTGAAAACTAGCCATTGAATATGATGTCGGGAATAAATGGTTTTCTGAACAAGCTTTATTAATTATTGCTGGCAATATTCCAGTATGAATTGGGAGCAAACTATGACACCAAATCTAGTCGTTGTATTGTTATGCTTCTAAAATATATTTTTTTTTTAAATAAAATAAAATAAATAGAAATATTATGTGTATTTTTGTATGTGGAAACATGGCTGGCCCACTCAAAAATATAAAGAAGTGTGGTCTGCAGTTCTTTTTTTTAAATTTTTTTATTTGTGAAAAAAACTGGTATTTTACAGAGTGTAAACAATAAAACACTCACAGTGCAAGGCTAGTTGACCAACATGTCTATTATCTTGCTTGAGTGTGAAAGTACATGGTTTAGTGACTAGCTCTTATATTTTTATATTTTATATTTTCTTTTATTGGGAAGGTTCGTCTATTAAAATAGAACAGATGTAATGAATTAATTTTAATATTTTATTTTAATTTCAGAACTAAAGCAAATTCACTACCTGAGACGTATATCGTACATGTATTCACAGCGCCGAGGCTACAACATCTCTAGGAACAAGTTATAAGTCATGCCATAATATGTTTACAGGTGAGTGAATTGTGTACGTTCTCTAATTATAGCATAACTAGATACTCACTGCTTGTAATATTATGTAATGAATTATTTTTCATATTTTATATTAATTTCAGAACAAAAGCAAATTCAATATATGATACGTATATCGTAGATGTATTCACTGCGCCTAGGCTACAAAATCTATAGGAACAACTCAAAAGTCATCCCATAGTATGTTTTCAGGTGAGTGAATTGTATACCTTCTCTAATTAAAGCATAACTAAATACTCACTGCTGGTAATATTAAAGAATTAATTTTAATATTTTATTGTAATTTCAGAACTAAATCTCAGTCACTACTTATAAAATCATATATCGCACAACTATTCACTGCGCCTAGGCTACAAAATCTATAGGAACAAGTCAAAAGTCATCCCATAGTATGTTTTCAGGTGAGTGAATTGTATACCTTCTCCAATTAAAGCATAACTAGATACTCACTGCTTGTAAGCTTATGTAATGAATTATTTTTAATATTTTATTTTAATTTCAGAACTAAAGCAAATTTAATATCTGAGACGTATATCGTAGATGTATTCACTGCGCCTAGGCTACAAAATCTATAGGAACAAGTTAAAAGTCATCCCATATTATGTTTACAGGTGAGTGAGTTGTGTACCTTCTCTAATTAAAGCATAACTAGATACTCACTGCTGGTAATATTAATGAATTAATTTTAATAATTTAATTTAATTTATTTTCAGAACTAAATCTCAATAACTACTTAATAAATCATATATCGCACAACTATTCACTGCGCCTAGGCTACAAAATCTATAGGAACAAGTTAAAGTCATGCCATAGTATGTTTACAGGTGAGTGAATTGTATACCTTCTCTAATTAAAGCATAACTAGATACTCACTGCTTGTAATATTAGATCTGTTTAATTCATTTAAAAGATTCCTCTTATTAGTAAATAGCGCCCTCACTCAACAATATTTAGAATAAGTGGTTGGTCAAAAGTTTGATGAGTCAGGTGCATCTATTGGCTAAGCTTGTTGTACAAGATGCAAATGAGTATAGGAACCATTAATGCTGTAGGGTGTACTGGGAGGGGTGGAGGATTTCATGTTTGTAATGACTGGTTGTAATGCGGTTGTAATTGGGAGCAAACTGTGACACCAAATCTAGTCGTTGTACTGTTATGCTTCTAAAATATTTTTTTTTTAAATAAAATAAATTAAATAGAAATATTATGTGTATTTTTGTATGTGGAAACATGACGAGATCCATCTATATATCTTGTTTAAAGTAAACATTTTAAGTTTGAATTATTTTACTTTCTAATTTGTTTTGGATGACATGAATGTAACAATCAAGCAAACATAGAAATAACTTTCTTGTGCTAAAGGCATGGGAGACACGAATTACAAATAAGAATTACAGTATATATTAGAAGCACATATTCAATTCACAAAGCAAAAATTGTATTTCTTGCATAGAAAATCATTTAAAAATGTCATATTTTGTCTTTGTCTGCAATATTAGAGTTATGCATATTAATTAGGCCACATGACCATATATGGACATGTAGTATATCATTCATATATTTCCTGTCCACTGCCTTTATCATTGCAATGGTTGCATGTCTTCATGTGCTTACAGAGTCTTTTTAGTACAATAAAATATTACTTAATATATTTATACCAGCCATAAAAAAATGCAGTTCACACTGCGATATTTTACACATGCTCTACTAAAGCCTAGGATGAATTCATTTTTTTGTGGACAAAATAAGAGAAAATTTAGCTTGACAGTCTTTCTGAATGGGTTAAGTCAATTAGATCCTTGATACTGAAAAACATTATGTTAGTATTTAAAGACTCTAATGCGCTGAAATGTTTGTCTTCTCTTCATGACAGGTATGTTGTTGTTCCTGCAGATAAAGCTTCTAGCAACATTGTTTTTATCTGTAAGTCGTATTACTACACAAGGCTTATTCAGGAACTGGTAATCCTACTTACTTTTACATAAGAAGAAATCCAGTCTTTCATGGTTTCTTTTAAAATACCAGCCAGAGTTCAGAATGATGACTTGCCCCGCTGGTATTGGATACCAAAACTACACAAAACACCATACAAGGAAAGATTCATTGCCGGTTCTTCTAATTGTTCAACTAAAGAATTGTCTGAAACATTAACAACAATACTGTATGCCATTAAAGAAGGAATTCAAAAGTACTGTGACACTGTCTTCTCCAGGAGTGGCGTAAATCACATGTGGATATTGCACAATTCTAAGGAACTTTTGGAAAAACTCAAATCTAGATCTTTATCTGAAATAAAGTCTATTAAAACATTCGACTTTTCCACGTTATATACTACAATACCACATGGTAAATTGAAATAACGATTGATAGATATTGTTCATCAAGCATTTTTTCATGAGATATAAATATATTGTTCTAAACTACAATTCCACTTATTTCGTCAAGAATGAAACTAATGCAACCACTTTTTACAGTGAAGAAGACATTGTCCTCATGCTTGAATTTTTGATAGATAATATATTTGTTAAGTTTGGAGGACATATATTTCAACAAATTATCGGTATTCCAATGGAAACCAACTGTGCTCCCTTGCCGACTTGTTTTTATTCTCGTATGAGAACGAGTTTCTTCAGAAACTTGTTACAAACAAAAAAATTTAAAGAAGCTAAATCTTTTAATTTTACATTTAGATAGATTGATGATGTCCTTCATCAACAATCCTAACTTTAGTGATTCTCTCACTTTGATATATTCCACAGAACTATACATCAGAATCAGCTTACTCAGCCTCATATATTGACATTTACTTTGAATTTGACAACAGTAGTCATCTTTCTACCAGACTTAATGATAAAAGAAATAATTTCAATTTCACTATCATCAATTTTCCAAACCTTAACAGCAATATACCTGTTTCCCCCACTTGTGGCGTTTACATATCTCAGCGTATCCGTTATGGCAGAGCATGTAGTATGTATTCTGATTTTTTACAACGACATCGTCTTCTCTGTTTTAAACTATTAAATCAAGGGTTTATAAGACCAAGACTTATCTTGTCATTTAAAAAGTTCTATGGCAAGTATCATCAGCTGGTGGACAAGTACCATGTTTCTATGAAACAGATGGTAATAGAAGCTTTGCACGAGGATGGCCTAAAATTCACAGTTGTGACTCAGAGAGATATATGGCGGGTGCCGAAACACCTGACATCATCTCTTGGTTTGTGCCTTGATTTCCATGTATCTCTCTCACCGATTTGACAGTTTGTTGTTTGTTTTGTTTGTGTGTCCCCCGTGTGTTCTCGGATTTGTAAATATTGCCTTTTGACATTGATTGTTCGGATTATAGTTGGGTATTGTTGCTTGGATTTACTATTGTCTATGATTTCCACAGCTATTGTTCTATGATATGCGTCCTCTCTGTTTATAAACAGCCATAAACAAGTTTATTTGGGTCGGCATGTACTCATTGAAAGTGTTGGTTTAGTTACGTAATCCACTGATCACACGATAGTCGAAGTAGAAAATATGTCGCTACTCTGAGAACTTGCACACAGCATTATAATCATTAAATACTGACATAGGTTTTTTCAGTATCAAGGGTTCTAATTGACTAATTGACGCCCATTCAGACCATTCAGAAAGACTGTCAAGCTCAACTTTCTCTTACTTTGTCCACTTCCTGGCATATTCTTCAACAGATTCAAATGTGCGGAAATCAAAAATGGCGATTCACACAATACATAATCAGTTCTTCTAACAATAATAGAAAGGCAGTTTTTCTGGCAAACCTCTCACTAGGATAGCAAGCGTTTCTCACTATCACCAAACCCAAGACACAAACGATAATTCAAAGTGTATAAATATCATAATAAACATAGTTTCCTACCTTTGAAATTGACGAGACAGAATATTGTCCATATAAGCGTTGCGCAATTACGGGATACAATATCCTTACACGAAAATGATGGTAATTTCGACCGAGACGAGAATTGCGCATGCGTCATCAAAACTCGGGCAATTTCGGGAAAAGGCGTATTTTGCAGCAATTTTGATGGTAAAATGTTAAAAATCAAAGAAAAACACAGTGAAACTTTGGCGTATCAAAAAAAAATGACTTGTCGTGCTCTCGTAACACCATCGATTCATGTCGCTGTACCAACTCTGAACTGACTTGGATCACACATGTGTGAGAAAAAGCTGGTAACGTATACATGCACACATCGATGCACAGACCATGGAAGGTACTAACGGAAGGAGTCACGACGCCTCTCAAGTGGCCACTTAAGCTTCTTAACAGGCTTATTTTCTTTTGTTTCAACCCAAGTTAATCCTGATGAGGACATTATCTAGCTCATCTTTGATGTCAATGATACTTTGCGATTGTTTACACAAGTAACGAGTTAGTGGAATATGATACAACCCCGCCGATTTTTAAATGTGACCATAAAATATATGCGCATTATGAAACTACGGTCATCATACATGCGCACTCGGTTGGTTTAGGTGTGAAATTCAACAGATGAACGTTTGACTTCACAGATTTCACATGTTTTAGTTATTAGCAACTGCAACAAAAACAAGATTTCGAGTGGCTACAACAAAAATTCCTAAGGACTCCTAAAAAATATTATCACAGAGAAAGTGTTTACGCATGCCCTTCTTTTGATACTATGTTTTCTGGTGGTGTTCGCCGATGCCGGCTGGTGGAAAATTTCAATAGTTTCGGGCGTCAAACCCACGCAATGACAATGGTTCCATTGAATAATGCAGTCGTTATTATAACAGGCTATCATTGCTTAAGTGTCATCATCGTTACAAATACAAAGACATTCACGATAATTCATCAGTTCTTCTCCAATCATTGTTATATCTGCTAATTTTACATTAAAGTTCGCCAAGATCTCCGGAAACAACAGCATTCAAACTAGACGCCATTTTCAGCATTTTACAAGCGAGGTTCGTCTATCGCTTCCGAACATGCTCCGAATATTACCGAATGCTCGAGACTAGCGTAACCCATTGTACGAAGGTGTTAAGAGCTAACGGAACCAATGTTTGTGAACAAACATTGACAAACGATCATGGGGCAAAGCTAAAACAATAGCGTTCTGGCTTCTTCCGTTAGTAACTTCCATGCACAGACACAAGCCATATTATAAGCTCCCGCCCTGATCGCAGATCCGGCGGGGATTAATAAAACCAGTGTTTCATGGGCACATCAAATGCAATGGACCTCATATCATCTCCATCATCAGATAACATGATGGGAAAAGAAAGATGGGTGGATCTCGTACAATAAATTTGTTGACATTGGTTCTTATTAGTTCTGCACCAGGTTTAATTCCGTCTGTCAGTTTGTCAGTTCTCGGCGTCTTAAAGCAGATAAACGAACGGGAAAAATATGATGGCACATAGATTGTTTGGCTGACATTATTAATTTACAAGTGGTAACAGCCCTCGTTTAACAAACCTGTTCACAACTTTTTAAATAGATGTTTCCATGGTTGCATTATGTTCGCCAATGCAGCTATTTTGAGTAGCTTCATTTGCAATACAAAGGACTAAAACATGCGACATTCAGATTTTCGTGACTACCAGATTTTCAGTGATCGATAGATGTTTTGTTATCTTGGGATTATACAGGAGTGATCACATCGTCTTTTTTCCATTAAGTTTCAGAGTTTGTATTTCATTGATGGTCAATGGGCACATTATATTGCCTAGGTCAATTGGAAATGTCCTTGCAATTGCTTTGGATGTGTATTTTACACCCTAAAGTAGCCCATCCAACATGAACAGTGTCGGGGGCTTAGTATCATAATACGGGCCGACGCTTATAACCCCTTCCCCACCGCTCGACCACAGCCATGCACAGTGAACATAATGCGTTCGATCTCCGTTGTTACTTTGG
>NW_003133553.1:0-24138 GCF_000003605.2 Saccoglossus kowalevskii
TCATACATATGTGCATGTTGTACCATTCAGTATGCACACGTCATACATATGTACGTGTTGTACCATTCCAGTATGCACACATACACATGTACATGTTGTACCATTCCAGTAATTCACACATCATACATATGTACATGTTCTACCATTCCAGTATTCACACATCATACATATGTACATATTCTACCATTCCAGTATGTACACATCATACATATGTACATGTTCTACCATTCCAGTATTCACACATCATACATATGTACATGTTGCACCATTCTAGTATGCACACATCATACATATGTACATGCTCTACCATTCCAGTATGCACACTTCATACATATGTACATGCTCTACCATTCCAGTATGCACACATCATACATATGTACATGTTCTACCATTCCAGTATACACACAACATACATATGTACATGTTCTACCATTCCAGTATTCACATATAATACATATGTACATGTTCTACCATTCCAGTATGCACACATCATACATATGTACATGTTGTACCATTCCAGTATGCACACATCATACATATGTACATGTTCTACCATTCCAGTATGCACACATCATACATATGTACATGTTCTACCATTCCAGTATGCACACATCATACATATGTTCGTGTTGTACCATTCCAGTATGCACACATCATACATATGTACATGTTCTACCATTCCAGTATGCACACATCATACATATGTACATGTTGTAACATTCCAGTATGCACACAACATACATATGTACATGCTCTACCATTCCAGTATGCACACATCATACATATGTACATGTTGTACCATTCCAGTATGCACACATCATACATATGTACATGTTCTACCATTCCAGTATGCACATCATACATATGTACATGTTCTACCATTCCAGTATGCACACATCATACATATGTACATGTTGTAACATTCCAGTATGCACACAACATACATATGTACATGCTCTACCATTCCAGTATGCACACATCATACATATGTACATGTTGTACCATTCCAGTATGCACACATCATACATATGTACATGTTGTACCATTCCAGTATGCACACAACATACATATGTACATGCTCTACCATTCCAGTATGCACACATCATACATATGTTCGTGTTGTACCATTCCAGTATGCACACATCATACATATGTACATGTTCTACCATTCCAGTATGCACACATCATACATATGTACATGTTGTAACATTCCAGTATGCACACAACATACATATATACATGCTCTACCATTCCAGTATGCACACATCATACATATGTACATGTTGTACCATTCCAGTATGCACACAACATACATATGTACATGCTCTACCATTCCAGTATGCACACATCATACATATGTACATGCTCTACCATTCCAGTATGCACACATCATACATATGTACATGTTCTACCATTCCAGTATGCATACATCATACATATGTTCGTGTTGTACCATTCTAGTATGCACACATCATACATATGTACATGTTCTACCATTCCAGTATGCACACATCATACATATGTACATGTTGTAACATTCCAGTATGCACACAACATACATATGTACATGCTCTACCATTCCAGTATGCACACATCATACATATGTACATGTTGTACCATTCCAGTATGCACACATCATACATATGTACATGTTCTACCATTCCAGTATGCACACATCATACATATGTACATGTTCCACCATTCCAGTATGCACACATCATACATATGTACATGTAGCACCATTCCAGTATGCACACATCATACATATGTACATGTTCTACCATTCCAGTATGCACACAACATACATATGTACATGTTCTACCATTCCAGTATGCACACATCATACATATGTACATGTTGTAACATTCCAGTATGCGCACAACATACATATGTACATGCTCTACCATTCCAGTATGCACACATCATACATATGTACATGTTGTACCATTCCAGTATGCACACAACATACATATGTACATGCTCTACCATTCCAGTATGCACACATCATACATATGTTCGTGTTGTACCATTCCAGTATGCACACATCATACATATGTACATGTTCTACCATTCCAGTATGCACACATCATACATATGTACATGTTGTAACATTCCAGTATGCACACAACATACATATATACATGCTCTACCATTCCAGTATGCACACATCATACATATGTACATGTTGTACCATTCCAGTATGCACACAACATACATATGTACATGCTCTACCATTCCAGTATGCACACATCATACATATGTACATGCTCTACCATTCCAGTATGCACACATCATACATATGTACATGTTCTACCATTCCGGTATGCACACATCATACATATGTTCATGTTGTACCATTCTAGTATGCACACATCATACATATGTACATGTTCTACCATTCCAGTATGCACACATCATACATATGTACATGTTGTAACATTCCAGTATGCACACAACATACATATGTACATGCTCTACCATTCCAGTATGCACACATCATACATATGTACATTCTCTACCATTCCAGTATGCACACATCATACATATGTACATGTTCTACTATTCCAGTATGCACACATCATACATATGTACATGCTCTACCATTCCAGTATGCACACATCATACATATGTACATGCTCTACCATTCCAGTATGCACACATCATACATATGTACATGTTCTACCATTCCAGTATGCACACATCATACATATGTACATGTTCTACCATTCCAGTATGTACACATCATACATATGTACGTGTTGTACCATTCCAGTATGCACACATACATATGTACATGTTCTACCATTCCAGTATGCACACATCATACATATGTACATATTCTACCATTCCAGTATGCACACATCATACATCTGTACGTGTTGTACCATTCCAGTATGCACACATACATATGTACATGTTGTACCATTCCAGTGTGCACACATCATACATATGTGCATGTTGTACCATTTCAGTATGCACACGTCATACATATGTACGTGTTGTACCATTCCAGTATGCACACATACACATGTACATGTTGTACCATTCCAGTATTCACACATCATACATATGTACATGTTCTACCATTCCAGTATTCACACATCATACATATGTACATATTCTACCATTCCAGTATGTACACATCATACATATGTACATGTTCTACCATTCCAGTATTCACACATCATACATATGTACATGTTGCACCATTCTAGTATGCACACATCATACATATGTACATGCTCTACCATTCCAGTATGCACACTTCATACATATGTACATGCTCTACCATTCCAGTATGCACACATCATACATATGTACATGCTCTACCATTCCAGTATGCACACATCATACATATGTACATGTTCCACCATTCCAGTATGCACACATCATACATATGTACATGTAGCACCATTCCAGTATGCACACATCATACATATGTACATGTTCTACCATTCCAGTATGCACACAACATACATATGTACATGTTCTACCATTCCAGTATGCACACATCATACATATGTACATATTCTACCATTCCAGTATGCACACAACATACATATGTACATGTTCTACCATTCCAGTATACACACAACATACATATGTACATGTTCTACCATTCCAGTATTCACATATAATACATATGTACATGTTCTACCATTCCAGTATGCACACATCATACATATGTACATGTTGTACCATTCCAGTATGCACACATCATACATATGTACATGTTCTACCATTCCAGTATGCACACATCATACATATGTACATGTTCTACCATTCCAGTATGCACACATCATACATATGTTAGTGTTGTACCATTCCAGTATGCACACATCATACATATGTACATGTTCTACCATTCCAGTATGCACACATCATACATATGTACATGTTGTAACATTCCAGTATGCACACAACATACATATGTACATGCTCTACCATTCCAGTATGCACACATCATACATATGTACATGTTGTACCATTCCAGTATGCACACATCATACATATGTACATGTTCTACCATTCCAGTATGCACATCATACATATGTACATGTTCTACCATTCCAGTATGCACACATCATACATATGTACATGTTGTAACATTCCAGTATGCACACATCATACATATGTACATGCTCTACCATTCCAGTATGCACACATCATACATATGTACATGTTCTACCATTCCAGTATGCACACATCATACATATGTACATGTTCTACCATTCCAGTATGCACACATCATACATATGTTCGTGTTGTACCATTCCAGTATGCACACATCATACATATGTACATGTTCTACCATTCCAGTATGCACACATCATACATATGTACATGTTGTAACATTCCAGTATGCACACAACATACATATGTACATGCTCTACCATTCCAGTATGCACACATCATACATATGTACATGTTGTACCATTCCAGTATGCACACATCATACATATGTACATGTTCTACCATTCCAGTATGCACACATCATACATATGTACATGTTCCACCATTCCAGTATGCACACATCATACATATGTACATGTAGCACCATTCCAGTATGCACACATCATACATATGTACATGTTCTACCATTCCAGTATGCACACAACATACATATGTACATGTTCTACCATTCCAGTATGCACACATCATACATATGTACATGTTGTAACATTCCAGTATGCACACAACATACATATGTACATGTTCTACCATTCCAGTATACACACATCATACATATGTACATGTTCTACCATTCCAGTATTCACATATAATACATATGTACATGTTCTACCATTCCAGTATGCACACATCATACATATGTACATGTTGTACCATTCCAGTATGCACACATCATACATATGTACATGTTCTACCATTCCAGTATGCACACATCATACATATGTACATGTTCTACCATTCCAGTATGCACACATCATACATATGTACATGCTCTACCATTCCAGTATGCACACATCATACATATGTTCGTGTTGTACCATTCCAGTATGCACACATCATACATATGTACATGTTCTACCATTCCAGTATGCACACATCATACATCTGTACATGTTGTAACATTCCAGTATGCACACAACATACATATGTACATGCTCTACCATTCCAGTATGCACACATCATACATATGTACATGTTGTACCATTCCAGTATGCACACATCATACATATGTACATGTTCTACCATTCCAGTATGCACATCATACATATGTACATGTTCTACCATTCCAGTATGCACACATCATACATATGTACATGTTGTAACATTCCAGTATGCACACAACATACATATGTACATGCTCTACCATTCCAGTATGCACACATCATACATATGTACATGTTGTACCATTCCAGTATGCACACATCATACATATGTACATGTTGTACCATTCCAGTATGCACACAACATACATATGTACATGCTCTACCATTCCAGTATGCACACATCATACATATGTTCGTGTTGTACCATTCCAGTATGCACACATCATACATATGTACATGTTCTACCATTCCAGTATGCACACATCATACATATGTACATGTTGTAACATTCCAGTATGCACACAACATACATATATACATGCTCTACCATTCCAGTATGCACACATCATACATATGTACATGTTGTACCATTCCAGTATGCACACATCATACATATGTACATGTTCTACCATTCCAGTATGCACACATCATACATATGTACATGTTCTACCACTTCCAGTATGCACACAACATACATATGTACATGTTCTACCATTCCAGTATTCACACATAATACATATGTACATGTTGTACCATTCCAGTATGCACACAACATACATATGTACATGCTCTACCATTCCAGTATGCACACATCATACATATGTGCATGTTCTACCATTCCAGTATTCACACATAATACATATGTACATGTAGCACCATTCCAGTATGCACACATCATACATATGTACATGTTCTACCATTCCAGTATGCACACAACATACATATGTACATGTTCTACCATTCCAGTATGCACACATCATACATATGTACATATTCTACCATTCCAGTATGCACACAACATATATATGTACATGTTCTACCATTCCAGTATGCACACATCATACATATGTACATGTTCTACCATTCCAGTATGCACACAACATACATATGTACATGTTCTACCATTCCAGTATTCACACATAATACATATGTACATGTTGTACCATTCCAGTATGCACACATCATGCATATGTACATGTTCTACCATTCCAGTATGCACACATCATACATATGTACATGTTCTACCATTCCAGTATGCACACATCATACATATGTACGTGTTGTACCATTCCAGTATGCACACATCATACATATGTACATGTTCTACCATTCCAGTATGCACACATCATACATATGTACATGTTCTACCATTCCAGTATGCACACATCATACATATGTACATGTTCTACCATTCCAGTATGCACACAGCATACATATGTACATGTTCTACCATTCCAGTATGCACACAACATACATATGTACATGTTCTACCATTCCAGTATTCACACATCATACATATGTACATGTTGTACCATTCCAGTATGCACACACCATGCATATGTACATGTTCTACCATTCCAGTATGCACACATCATACATATGTACATGTTGTACCATTCCAGTAATGCACACATCATACATATGTACATGTTCTACCATTCCAGTATGCACACATCATACATATGTACGTGTTGTACCATTCCAGTATGCACACATCATATATATGTACATGTTCTACCATTCCAGAATGCACACATCATACATAATGTACATGTTGTACCATTCCAGTATGCACACAACATACATATGTACATGCTCTACCATTCCAATATGCACACATCATACATATGTACATGTTGTACCATTCCAGTATGCACACACCATACATATGTACATGCTCTACCATTCCAGTATGCACACTTCATAATATGTACATGCTCTACCATTCCGGTATGCACACATCATAAATATGTACATGTTCTACCATTCCAGTATGCACACAACATACATATGTACATGTTCTACCATTCCAGTATTCACACATAATACATATGTACATGTTGTACTATTCCAGTATGCACACATCATGCATATGTACATGTTCTACCATTCCAGTATGCACACATCATACATATGTACATGTTCTACCATTCCAGTATGCACACATCATACATATGTACGTGTTGTACCATTCCAGTATGCACACATCATACATATGTACATGTTCTACCATTCCAGTATGCACACAGCATACATATGTACATGTTCTACCATTCCAGTATGCACACATCATACATATGTACATGTTCTACCATTCCAGTATGCACACATAATACATATGTACATGTTCTACCATTCCAGTATGCACACAACATACATATGTACATGTTCTACCATTCCAGTATTCACACATCATACATATGTACATGTTGTACCATTCCAGTATGCACACATCATGCATATGTACATGTTCTACCATTCCAGTATGCACACATCATACATATGTACATGTTGTACCATTCCAGTATGCACACATCATACATATGTACATGTTCTACCATTCCAGTATGCACACATCATACATATGTACGTGTTGTACCATTCCAGTATGCACACATCATATATATGTACATGTTCTACCATTCCAGTATGCACACATCATACATATGTACATGTTGTACCATTCCAGTATGCACACAACTTACATATGTACATGCTCTACCATTCCAGTATGCACACATCATACATATGTACATGTTGTACCATTCCAGTATGCACACAGCATACATATGTACATGCTCTACCATTCCAGTATGCACACTTCATACATATGTACATGCTCTACCATTCCAGTATGCACACATCATACATATGTACATGTTCTACCATTCCAGTATACACACAACACACATATGTACATGTTCTACCATTCCAGTATTCACATATAATACATATGTACATGTTGTACCATTCCAGTATGCACACATTATGCATATGTACATGTTCTACCATTCCAGTATGCACACATCATACATATGTACATATGTACATGTTCTACCATTCCAGTATGCACACATCATACATATGTTTGTGTTGTACCATTCCAGTATGCACACATCATACATATGTACATGTTCTACCATTCCAGTATGCACACATCATACATATGTACATGTTGTAACATTCCAGTATGCACACAACATACATATGTACATGCTCTACCATTCCAGTATGCACACATCATACATATGTACATGTTGTACCATTCCAGTATGCACACAACATACATATGTACATGCTCTACCATTCCAGTATGCACACATCATACATATGTTCGTGTTGTACCATTCCAGTATGCACACATCATACATATGTACATGTTCTACCATTCCAGTATGCACACATCATACATATGTACATGTTGTAACATTCCAGTATGCACACAACATACATATATACATGCTCTACCATTCCAGTATGCACACATCATACATATGTACATGTTGTACCATTCCAGTATGCACACAACATACATATGTACATGCTCTACCATTTCAGTATGCACACATCATACATATGTACATGCTCTACCATTCCAGTATGCACACATCATACATATGTACATGTTCTACCATTCCGGTATGCACACATCATACATATGTTCATGTTGTACCATTCTAGTATGCACACATCATACATATGTACATGTTCTACCATTCCAGTATGCACACATCATACATATGTACATGTTGTAACATTCCAGTATGCACACAACATACATATGTACATGCTCTACCATTCCAGTATGCACACATCATACATATGTACATTCTCTACCATTCCAGTATG
The DNA here is from genome assembly GCF_000003605.2 of Saccoglossus kowalevskii. Taxonomy (NCBI): domain Eukaryota; kingdom Metazoa; phylum Hemichordata; class Enteropneusta; family Harrimaniidae; genus Saccoglossus; species Saccoglossus kowalevskii. Next base: position 8,925 of record NW_003133553.1, read on the forward strand.
CACACATCATACATATGTACATGTAGCACCATTCCAGTATGCACACATCATACATATGTACATGTTCTACCATTACAGTATGCACACAACATACATATGTACATGTTCTACCATTCCAGTATGCACACATCATACATATGTACATATTCTACCATTCCAGTATGCACACAACATACATATGTACATGTTCTACCATTCCAGTATACACACAACATACATATGTACATGTTCTACCATTCCAGTATTCACATATAATACATATGTACATGTTCTACCATTCCAGTATGCACACATCATACATATGTACATGTTGTACCATTCCAGTATGCACACATCATACATATGTACATGTTCTACCATTCCAGTATGCACACATCATACATATGTACATGTTCTACCATTCCAGTATGCACATATTATACATATGTTCGTGTTGTACCATTCCAGTATGCACACATCATACATATGTACATGTTCTACCATTCCAGTATGCACACATCATACATATGTACATGTTGTAACATTCCAGTATGCACACAACATACATATGTACATGCTCTACCATTCCAGTATGCACACATCATACATATGTACATGTTGTACCATTCCAGTATGCACACATCATACATATGTACATGTTCTACCATTCCAGTATGCACACATCATACATATGTACATGTTCTACCATTCCAGTATGCACACATCATACATATGTACATGTTGTAACATTCCAGTATGCACACAACATACATATGTACATGCTCTACCATTCCAGTATGCACACATCATACATATGTACATGTTGTACCATTCCAGTATGCACACATCATACATATGTACATGTTCTACCATTCCAGTATGCACACATCATACATATGTACATGTTCTACCATTCCAGTATGCACACATCATACATATGTTTGTGTTGTACCATTCCAGTATGCACACATCATACATATGTACATGTTCTACCATTCCAGTATGCACACATCATACATATGTACATGTTGTAACATTCCAGTATGCACACAACATACATATGTACATGCTCTACCATTCCAGTATGCACACATCATACATATGTACATGTTGTACCATTCCAGTATGCACACATCATACATATGTACATGTTCTACCATTCCAGTATGCACACATCATACATATGTACATGTTCCACCATTCCAGTATGCACACATCATACATATGTACATGTAGCACCATTCCAGTATGCACACATCATACATATGTACATGTTCTACCATTCCAGTATGCACACAACATACATATGTACATGTTCTACCATTCCAGTATGCACACATCATACATATGTACATGTTGTAACATTCCAGTATGCACACAACATACATATGTACATGTTCTACCATTCCAGTATACACACAACATACATATGTACATGTTCTACCATTCCAGTATTCACATATAATACATATGTACATGTTCTACCATTCCAGTATGCACACATCATACATATGTACATGTTCTACCATTCCAGTATGCACACATCATACATATGTACATGTTCTACCATTCCAGTATGCACACATCATACATATGTACATGTAGCACCATTCCAGTATGCACACATCATACATATGTACATGTAGCACCATTCCAGTATGCACACATCATACATATGTACATGTTCTACCATTCCAGTATGCACACAACATACATATGTACATGTTCTACCATTCCAGTATGCACACATCATACATATGTACATATTCTACCATTCCAGTATGCACACAACATACATATGTACATGTTCTACCATTCCAGTATGCACACATCATACATATGTACATGTTCTACCATTCCAGTATGCACACATCATACATATGTACATGTTCTACCATTCCAGTATGCACACATCATACATATGTACATGTAGCACCATTCCAGTATGCACACATCATACATATGTACATGTTCTACCATTCCAGTATGCACACAACATACATATGTACATGTTCTACCATTCCAGTATGCACACATCATACATATGTACATATTCTACCATTCCAGTATGCACACAACATACATATGTACATGTTCTACCATTCCAGTATACACACAACATACATATGTACATGTTCTACCATTCCAGTATACACACAACATACATATGTACATGTTCTACCATTCCAGTATTCACATATAATACATATGTACATGTTCTACCATTCCAGTATGCACACATCATACATATGTGCATGTTCTACCATTCCAGTATGCACACAACATACATATGTACATGTTCTACCATTCCAGTATGCACACATCATACATATGTACATGTTCTACCATTCCAGTATGCACACATCATACATATGTACATGCTCTTCCATTCCAGTATGCACACAACATACGTATGTGCATGTTCTACCATTCCAGTATGCACACAACATACATATGTACATGTTCTACCATTCCAGTATGCACACATCATACATATGTACATGCTCTACCATTCCAGTATGCACACATCATACATATGTACATGCTCTACCATTCCAGTATGCACACATCATACATATGTACATGTTCCACCATTCCAGTATGCACACATCATACATATGTACATGTAGCACCATTCCAGTATGCACACATCATACATATGTACATGTTCTACCATTCCAGTATGCACACAACATACATATGTACATGTTCTACCATTCCAGTATGCACACATCATACATATGTACATATTCTACCATTCCAGTATGCACACAACATACATATGTACATGTTCTACCATTCCAGTATTCACATATAATACATATGTACATGTTGTACCATTCCAGTATGCACACATTATGCATATGTACATGTTCTACCATTCCAGTATGCACACATCATACATATGTACATGTTGTACCATTCCAGTATGCACACATCATACATATGTACATGTTCTACCATTCCAGTATGCACACAACATACATATGTACATGTTCTACCATTCCAGTATGCACACATCATACATATGTTCGTGTTGTACCATTCCAGTATGCACACATCATACATATGTACATGTTCTACCATTCCAGTATGCACACATCATACATATGTACATGTTGTAACATTCCAGTATGCACACAACATACATATGTACATGCTCTACCATTCCAGTATGCACACATCATACATATGTACATGCTCTACCATTCCAGTATGCACACATCATACATATGTACATGTTCTACCATTCCAGTATGCACACATCATACATATGTACATGTTGTACCATTCCAGTGTGCACACATCATACATATGTACGTGTTGTACCATTCCAGTATGCACACATACATATGTACATGTTGTACCATTCCAGTATGCACACATCATACATATGTACATGTTCTACCATTCCAGTATGCACACAACATACATATGTACATGTTCTACCATTCCAGTATTCACACATAATACATATGTACATGTTGTACCATTCCAGTATGCACACAACATACATATGTACATGCTCTACCATTCCAGTATGCACACATCATACATATGTGCATGTTCTACCATTCCAGTATTCACACATAATACATATGTACATGTAGCACCATTCCAGTATGCACACATCATACATATGTACATGTTCTACCATTCCAGTATGCACACAACATACATATGTACATGTTCTACCATTCCAGTATGCACACATCATACATATGTACATATTCTACCATTCCAGTATGCACACAACTTACATATGTACATGTTCTACCATTCCAGTATGCACACATCATACATATGTACATGTTCTACCATTCCAGTATGCACACAACATACATATGTACATGTTCTACCATTCCAGTATTCACACATAATACATATGTACATGTTGTACCATTCCAGTATGCACACATCATGCATATGTACATGTTCTACCATTCCAGTATGCACACATCATACATATGTACATGTTGTACCATTCCAGTATGCACACATCATACATATGTACATGTTCTACCATTCCAGTATGCACACATCATACATATGTACATATTCTACCATTCCAGTATGCACACAACATACATATGTACATGCTCTACCATTCCAGTATGCACACTTCATACATATGTACATGCTCTACCATTCCAGTATGCACACATCATACATATGTACATGTTCCACCATTCCAGTATGCACACATCATACATATGTACATGTAGCACCATTCCAGTATGCACACATCATACATATGTACATGTTCTACCATTCCAGTATGCACACAACATACATATGTACATGTTCTACCATTCCAGTATGCACACATCATACATATGTACATGTAGCACCATTCCAGTATGCACACATCATACATATGTACATGTTCTACCATTCCAGTATGCACACAACATACATATGTACATGCTCTACCATTCCAGTATGCACACATCATACATATGTACATGTTGTACCATTCCAGTATGCACACATCATACATATGTACATGTTCTACCATTCCAGTATGCACACATCATACATATGTACATATTCTACCATTCCAGTATGCACACAACATACATATGTACATGCTCTACCATTCCAGTATGCACACTTCATACATATGTACATGCTCTACCATTCCAGTATGCACACATCATACATATGTACATGTTCCACCATTCCAGTATGCACACATCATACATATGTACATGTAGCACCATTCCAGTATGCACACATCATACATATGTACATGTTCTACCATTCCAGTATGCACACAACATACATATGTACATATTCTACCATTCCAGTATGCACACATCATACATATGTACATATTCTACCATTCCAGTATGCACACAACATACATATGTCCATGTTCTACCATTCCAGTATGCACACATCATACATATGTACATGTTCTACCATTCCAGTATGCACACAACATACATATGTACATGTTCTACCATTCCAGTATTCACATATAATACATATGTACATGTTCTACCATTCCAGTATGCACACATTATGCATATGTACATGTTCTACCATTCCAGTATGCACACATCATACATATGTACATGTTGTACCATTCCAGTATGCACACATCATATATATGTACATGTTCTACCATTCCAGTATGCACACAACATACATATGTACATGTTCTACCATTCCAGTATGCACACATCATACATATGTTTGTGTTGTACCATTCCAGTATGCACACATCATACACATGTACATGTTCTACCATTCCAGTATGCACACATCATACATATGTACATGTTGTAACATTCCAGTTATGCACACATCATACATATGTACATGTTCTACCATTTCCAGTATGCACACATCATACATATGTACATGTTCTACCATTCCAGTATGTACACATCATACATATGTACGTGTTGTACCATTCCAGTATGCACACATACATATGTACATGTTCTACCATTCCAGTATGCACACATCATACATATGTACATATTCTACCATTCCAGTATGCACACATCATACATCTGTACGTGTTGTACCATTCCAGTATGCACACATACATATGTACATGTTGTACCATTCCAGTGTGCACACATCATACATATGTGCATGTTGTACCATTTCAGTATGCACACGTCATACATATGTACGTGTTGTACCATTCCAGTATGCACACATACACATGTACATGTTGTACCATTCCAGTATTCACACATCATACATATGTACATGTTCTACCATTCCAGTATTCACACATCATACATATGTACATATTCTACCATTCCAGTATGTACACATCATACATATGTACATGTTCTACCATTCCAGTATTCACACATCATACATATGTACATGTTGCACCATTCTAGTATGCACACATCATACATATGTACATGCTCTACCATTCCAGTATGCACACTTCATACATATGTACATGCTCTACCATTCCAGTATGCACACATCATACATATGTACATGCTCTACCATTCCAGTATGCACACATCATACATATGTACATGTAGCACCATTCCAGTATGCACACATCATACATATGTACATGTTCTACCATTCCAGTATGCACACAACATACATATGTACATGTTCTACCATTCCAGTATGCACACATCATACATATGTACATATTCTACCATTCCAGTATGCACACAACATACATATGTACATGTTCTACCATTCCAGTATACACACAACATACATATGTACATGTTCTACCATTCCAGTATTCACATATAATACATATGTACATGTTCTACCATTCCAGTATGCACACATCATACATATGTACATGTTGTACCATTCCAGTATGCACACATCATACATATGTACATGTTCTACCATTCCAGTATGCACACATCATACATATGTACATGTTCTACCATTCCAGTATGCACACATCATACATATGTTCGTGTTGTACCATTCCAGTATGCACACATCATACATATGTACATGTTCTACCATTCCAGTATGCACACATCATACATATGTACATGTTGTAACATTCCAGTATGCACACAACATACATATGTACATGCTCTACCATTCCAGTATGCACACATCATACATATGTACATGTTGTACCATTCCAGTATGCACACATCATACATATGTACATGTTCTACCATTCCAGTATGCACACATCATACATATGTACATGTTCTACCATTCCAGTATGCACACATCATACATATGTACATGTTGTAACATTCCAGTATGCACACAACATACATATGTACATGCTCTACCATTCCAGTATGCACACATCATACATATGTACATGTTGTACCATTCCAGTATGCACACATCATACATATGTACATGTTCTACCATTCCAGTATGCACACATCATACATATGTACATGTTCTACCATTCCAGTATGCACACATCATACATATGTTCGTGTTGTACCATTCCAGTATGCACACATCATACATATGTACATGTTCTACCATTCCAGTATGCACACATCATACATATGTACATGTTGTAACATTCCAGTATGCACACAACATACATATGTACATGCTCTACCATTCCAGTATGCACACATCATACATATGTACATGTTGTACCATTCCAGTATGCACACATCATACATATGTACATGTTCTACCATTCCAGTATGCACACATCATACATATGTACATGTTCCACCATTCCAGTATGCACACATCATACATATGTACATGTAGCACCATTCCAGTATGCACACATCATACATATGTACATGTTCTACCATTCCAGTATGCACACAACATACATATGTACATGTTCTACCATTCCAGTATGCACACATCATACATATGTACATGTTGTAACATTCCAGTATGCACACAACATACATATGTACATGTTCTACCATTCCAGTATACACACAACATACATATGTACATGTTCTACCATTCCAGTATTCACATATAATACATATGTACATGTTCTACCATTCCAGTATGCACACATCATACATATGTACATGTTGTACCATTCCAGTATGCACACATCATACATATGTACATGTTCTACCATTCCAGTATGCACACATCATACATATGTACATGTTCTACCATTCCAGTATGCACACATCATACATATGTACATGTAGCACCATTCCAGTATGCACACATCATACATATGTACATGTTCTACCATTCCAGTATGCACACAACATACATATGTACATGTTCTACCATTCCAGTATGCACACATCATACATATGTACATATTCTACCATTCCAGTATGCACACAACATACATATGTACATGTTCTACCATTCCAGTATACACACAACATACATATGTACATGTTCTACCATTCCAGTATTCACATATAATACATATGTACATGTTCTACCATTCCAGTATGCACACATCATACATATGTGCATGTTCTACCATTCCAGTATGCACACAACATACATATGTACATGTTCTACCATTCCAGTATGCACACATCATACATATGTACATGTTCTACCATTCCAGTATGCACACATCATACATATGTACATGCTCTTCCATTCCAGTATGCACACAACATACGTATGTGCATGTTCTACCATTCCAGTATGCACACAACATACATATGTACATGTTCTACCATTCCAGTATGCACACATCATACATATGTACATGTTCTACCATTCCAGTATGCACACATCATACATATGTTCGTGTTGTACCATTCCAGTATGCACACATCATACATATGTACATGTTCTACCATTCCAGTATGCACACATCATACATATGTACATGTTGTAACATTCCAGTATGCGCACAACATACATATGTACATGCTCTACCATTCCAGTATGCACACATCATACATATGTACATGTTGTACCATTCCAGTATGCACACAACATAGATATGTACATGCTCTACCATTCCAGTATGCACACATCATACATATGTTCGTGTTGTACCATTCCAGTATGCACACATCATACATATGTACATGTTCTACCATTCCAGTATGCACACATCATACATATGTACATGTTGTAACATTCCAGTATGCACACAACATACATATATACATGCTCTACCATTCCAGTATGCACACATCATACATATGTACATGTTGTACCATTCCAGTATGCACACAACATACATATGTACATGCTCTACCATTCCAGTATGCACACATCATACATATGTACATGCTCTACCATTCCAGTATGCACACATCATACATATGTACATGCTCTACCATTCCAGTATGCACACATCATACATATGTTCGTGTTGTACCATTCCAGTATGCACACATCATACATATGTACATGTTCTACCATTCCAGTATGCACACATCATACATATGTACATGTTGTAACATTCCAGTATGCACACAACATACATATATACATGCTCTACCATTCCAGTATGCACACATCATACATATGTACATGTTGTACCATTCCAGTATGCACACAACATACATATGTACATGCTCTACCATTTCAGTATGCACACATCATACATATGTACATGCTCTACCATTCCAGTATGCACACATCATACATATGTACATGTTCTACCATTCCGGTATGCACACATCATACATATGTTCATGTTGTACCATTCTAGTATGCACACATCATACATATGTACATGTTCTACCATTCCAGTATGCACACATCATACATATGTACATGTTGTAACATTCCAGTATGCACACAACATACATATGTACATGCTCTACCATTCCAGTATGCACACATCATACATATGTACATTCTCTACCATTCCAGTATGCACACATCATACATATGTACATGTTCTACTATTCCAGTATGCACACATCATACATATGTACATGCTCTACCATTCCAGTATGCACACATCATACATATGTACATGCTCTACCATTCCAGTATGCACACATCATACATATGTACATGTTCTACCATTCCTGTATGCACACATCATACATATGTACATGTTCTACCATTCCAGTATGTACACATCATACATATGTACGTGTTGTACCATTCCAGTATGCACACATACATATGTACATGTTCTACCATTCCAGTATGCACACATCATACATATGTACATATTCTACCATTCCAGTATGCACACATCATACATCTGTACGTGTTGTACCATTCCAGTATGCACACATACATATGTACATGTTGTACCATTCCAGTATGCACACATACATATGTACATGTTGTACCATTCCAGTGTGCACACATCATACATATGTGCATGTTGTACCATTTCAGTATGCACACGTCATACATATGTACGTGTTGTACCATTCCAGTATGCACACATACACATGTACATGTTGTACCATTCCAGTATTCACACATCATACATATGTACATGTTCTACCATTCCAGTATTCACACATCATACATATGTACATATTCTACCATTCCAGTATGTACACATCATACATATGTACATGTTCTACCATTCCAGTATTCACACATCATACATATGTACATGTTGCACCATTCTAGTATGCACACATCATACATATGTACATGCTCTACCATTCCAGTATGCACACTTCATACATATGTACATGCTCTACCATTCCAGTATGCACACATCATACATATGTACATGCTCTACCATTCCAGTATGCACACATCATACATATGTACATGTTCCACCATTCCAGTATGCACACATCATACATATGTACATGTAGCACCATTCCAGTATGCACACATCATACATATGTACATGTTCTACCATTCCAGTATGCACACAACATACATATGTACATGTTCTACCATTCCAGTATGCACACATCATACATATGTACATATTCTACCATTCCAGTATGCACACAACATACATATGTACATGTTCTACCATTCCAGTATACACACAACATACATATGTACATGTTCTACCATTCCAGTATTCACATATAATACATATGTACATGTTCTACCATTCCAGTATGCACACATCATACATATGTACATGTTGTACCATTCCAGTATGCACACATCATACATATGTACATGTTCTACCATTCCAGTATGCACACATCATACATATGTACATGTTCTACCATTCCAGTATGCACATATTATACATATGTTCGTGTTGTACCATTCCAGTATGCACACATCATACATATGTACATGTTCTACCATTCCAGTATGCACACATCATACATATGTACATGTTGTAACATTCCAGTATGCACACAACATACATATGTACATGCTCTACCATTCCAGTATGCACACATCATACATATGTACATGTTGTACCATTCCAGTATGCACACATCATACATATGTACATGTTCTACCATTCCAGTATGCACACATCATACATATGTACATGCTCTTCCATTCCAGTATGCACACAACATACATATGTACATGCTCTACCATTCCAGTATGCACACATCATACATATGTTCGTGTTGTACCATTCCAGTATGCACACATCATACATATGTACATGTTCTACCATTCCAGTATGCACACATCATACATATGTACATGTTGTAACATTCCAGTATGCACACAACATACATATATACATGCTCTACCATTCCAATATGCACACATCATACATATGTACATGTTGTACCATTCCAGTATGCACACAACATACATATGTACATGCTCTACCATTCCAGTATGCACACATCATACATATGTACATGCTCTACCATTCCAGTATGCACACATCATACATATGTACATGTTCTACCATTCCGGTATGCACACATCATACATATGTTCATGTTGTACCATTCTAGTATGCACACATCATACATATGTACATGTTCTACCATTCCAGTATGCACACATCATACATATGTACATGTTGTAACATTCCAGTATGCACACAACATACATATGTACATGCTCTACCATTCCAGTATGCACACATCATACATATGTACATGCTCTACCATTCCAGTATGCACACATCATACATATGTACATGCTCTACCATTCCAGTATGCACACATCATACATATGTACATGTTCTACCATTCCAGTATGCACACATCATACATATGTACATGTTCTACCATTCCAGTATGTACACATCATACATATGTACGTGTTGTACCATTCCAGTATGCACACATACATATGTACATGTTCTACCATTCCAGTATGCACACATCATACATATGTACATATTCTACCATTCCAGTATGCACACATCATACATCTGTACGTGTTGTACCATTCCAGTATGCACACATACATATGTACATGTTGTACCATTCCAGTATGCACACATACATATGTACATGTTGTACCATTCCAGTGTGCACACATCATACATATGTGCATGTTGTACCATTTCAGTATGCACACGTCATACATATGTACGTGTTGTACCATTCCAGTATGCACACATACACATGTACATGTTGTACCATTCCAGTATTCACACATCATACATATGTACATGTTCTACCATTCCAGTATGCACACATCATACATATGTACATGCTCTACCATTCCAGTATGCACACATCATACATATGTGCATGTTGTACCATTCCAGTATGCACACAACATACATATGTACATGCTCTACCATTCCAGTATGCACACATCATACATATGTTCGTGTTGTACCATTCCAGTATGCACACATCATACATATGTACATGTTCTACCATTCCAGTATGCACACATCATACATATGTACATGTTGTAACATTCCAGTATGCACACAACATACATATATACATGTTCCACCATTCCAGTATGCACACATCATACATATGTACATGTAGCACCATTCCAGTATGCACACATCATACATATGTACATGTTGTAACATTCCAGTATGCACACAACATACATATGTACATGCTCTACCATTCCAGTATGCACACATCATACATATGTACATGTTGTACCATTCCAGTATGCACACATCATACATATGTACATGTTGTACCATTCCAGTATGCACACAACATACATATGTACATGCTCTACCATTCCAGTATGCACACATCATACATATGTTCGTGTTGTACCATTCCAGTATGCACACATCATACATATGTACATGTTCTACCATTCCAGTATGCACACATCATACATATGTACATGTTGTACCATTTCAGTATGCACACGTCATACATATGTACGTGTTGTACCATTCCAGTATTCACACATCATACATATGTACATGTTCTACCATTCCAGTATTCACACATCATACATATGTACATATTCTACCATTCCAGTATGTACACATCATACATATGTACATGTTCTACCATTCCAGTATTCACACATCATACATATGTACATGTTGCACCATTCTAGTATGCACACATCATACATATGTACATGCTCTACCATTCCAGTATGCACACTTCATACATATGTACATGCTCTACCATTCCAGTATGCACACATCATACATATGTACATGCTCTACCATTCCAGTATGCACACATCATACATATGTACATGTTCCACCATTCCAGTATGCACACATCATACATATGTACATGTAGCACCATTCCAGTATGCACACATCATACATATGTACATGTTCTACCATTCCAGTATGCACACAACATACATATGTACATGTTCTACCATTCCAGTATGCACACATCATACATATGTACATATTCTACCATTCCAGTATGCACACAACATACATATGTACATGTTCTACCATTCCAGTATACACACAACATACATATGTACATGTTCTACCATTCCAGTATTCACATATAATACATATGTACATGTTCTACCATTCCAGTATGCACACATCATACATATGTACATGTTGTACCATTCCAGTATGCACACATCATACATATGTACATGTTGTACCATTCCAGTATGCACACATCATACATATGTACATGTTCTACCATTCCAGTATGCACACATCATACATATGTTCGTGTTGTACCATTCCAGTATGCACACATCATACATATGTACATGTTCTACCATTCCAGTATGCACACATCATACATATGTACATGTTGTAACATTCCAGTATGCACACAACATACATATGTACATGCTCTACCATTCCAGTATGCACACATCATACATATGTACATGTTCTACCATTCCAGTATGCACACATCATACATATGTACATGTTGTAACATTCCAGTATGCACACAACATACATATGTACATGCTCTACCATTCCAGTATGCACACATCATACATATGTACATGTTGTACCATTCCAGTATGCACACATCATACATATGTACATGTTCTACCATTCCAGTATGCACACATCATACATATGTACATGTTCTACCATTCCAGTATGCACACATCATACATATGTTCGTGTTGTACCATTCCAGTATGCACACATCATACATATGTACATGTTCTACCATTCCAGTATGCACACATCATACATATGTACATGTTGTAACATTCCAGTATGCACACAACATACATATGTACATGCTCTACCATTCCAGTATGCACACATCATACATATGTACATGTTGTACCATTCCAGTATGCACACATCATACATATGTACATGTTCTACCATTCCAGTATGCACACATCATACATATGTACATGTTCCACCATTCCAGTATGCACACATCATACATATGTACATGTAGCACCATTCCAGTATGCACACATCATACATATGTACATGTTCTACCATTCCAGTATGCACACAACATACATATGTACATGTTCTACCATTCCAGTATGCACACATCATACATATGTACATATTCTACCATTCCAGTATGCACACAACATACATATGTACATGTTCTACCATTCCAGTATACACACAACATACATATGTACATGTTCTACCATTCCAGTATTCACATATAATACATATGTACATGTTCTACCATTCCAGTATGCACACATCATACATATGTACATGTTCTACCATTCCAGTATGCACACATCATACATATGTACATGTTCTACCATTCCAGTATGCACACATCATACATATGTACATGTTCTACCATTCCAGTATGCACACATCATACATATGTTCGTGTTGTACCATTCCAGTATGCACACATCATACATATGTACATGTTCTACCATTCCAGTATGCACACATCATACATATGTACATGTTGTAACATTCCAGTATGCACACAACATACATATGTACATGCTCTACCATTCCAGTATGCACACATCATACATATGTACATGTTGTACCATTCCAGTATGCACACATCATACATATGTACATGTTCTACCATTCCAGTATGCACACAACATACATATGTACATGCTCTACCATTCCAGTATGCACACATCATACATATGTACATGTTGTACCATTCCAGTATGCACACAACATACATATGTACATGCTCTACCATTCCAGTATGCACACATCATACATATGTTCGTGTTGTACCATTCCAGTATGCACACATCATACATATGTGCGTGTTGTACCATTCCAGTATTCACACATACATATGTACATGTTCTACCATTCCAGTATTCACACATACATATGTACATGTTGTACCATTCCAGTATTCACACACCCTATTTTTGTGTTTTAATGTACAGGTGACAGTAAATATTGGAAATCAATTGCTATTGGTGCATTGACCATATTGGTTTGCTTGCTGATAATGTTCAGTGTGTACAAGTGGTACAGTAGAGATGTAAACGTAAAGCAGTAAACAAATATTACAGTCAACCTGTGTATAGTAAATTTATTGATAGTGGTTTTTCTGTGAAA
>NW_003133633.1:0-10450 GCF_000003605.2 Saccoglossus kowalevskii
GGAAATCTCGCACATGGCCCATGCGAGACATATGTAATTTTCAGGTGGAAACAACTGACTAGATTATTTGTATAGATATGGAATCTACATTATCGCGTTCTGATACTAACTTGATCTGCTTTATGTCACATAAAAATTAAATATTTCATGAAATGTCCGTGATGGAACAACAACATGTCGCATTGGTGGTTCAGTGGTAGAATTCTCGCCTGCCACGCGGGAGGCCCGGGTTCGATTCCCGGCCAATGCAAAATGATGTTGGTGCTGTCAATTAAATGTTCAATATGACCTTATGTCTGTGTGTCACTAAAAGCGCGGAAACCTCGCACATTGCCTATGCGAGACGTATGTAAATTTCAGGTGGAAACAACTGACTAGATTATTTGTACAAATATGGAATCTACATTATCGAGTACTGATACTAACTTAATCTGCATTATGTCACATAAAATTCAGTATTTCCTGAAATGTCCGCGATGGAACAACAACATATCGCATTGGTGGTTCAGTGGTAGATTCCCGGCCAATGCAAAATGATTTTGGTGCTGTCAATTAATAGTTCAATATGACGTTATTTCTGTGTGTCACTAAAAGCGCGGAAACCTCGCACATTGTCTGTGCGAGACATATGTAAATTTCAGGTGGAAACAACTGACGAGATTATTTGTATAGATATGGAATCTACATTATCGCGTTCTGATACTAACTTAATCTGCATTATGTCACATAAAATTCAATATTTCCTGAAATGTGCGTGATGGAACACCAACATATCGCATTGGTGGTTCAGTGGTAGCATTCTCGCCTGCCACGCGGGAGGCGCGGGTTCGATTCCCGGCCAATGCAAAATGATTTTGGTGCTGTCAATTAATAGTTCAATATGACGTTATGTCTGTGTGTCACTAAAAGCGCGGAAACCTCGCACATTGTCTGTGCGAGACATATGAAAATTTCAGGTGGAAACAACTGACGAGATTATTTGTATAGATATGGAATCTACATTATCGCGTTCTGATACTAACTTGATCTACATTATGTCACATAAAATTCAATATTTCCTGAAATGTCCGTGATGGAACAACAACATATCGCGTTGGTGGTTCAGTGGTAGAATTGTCGTCAGCCACGCGGGAGGTCCGTGTTCGATTCTCGGCCAATGCAAAATGATTTTGGTGCTGTCAATTAATAGTTCAATATGACGCTATTTCTGTATGTCACTAAAAGCGCGGATATCTCGCACATTGCCCATGCAAGTCGTATGTAAATTTCAGGTGGAAATAACTGACTAGATTATTTGTATAGATATGGAATCTACATTATCGAGTTCTGATACTAACTTAATCTGCATTATGTCACATAAAATTCAATATTTCCTGAAATGTCCGTGATGGAACAACAACATATCGCATTGGTGGTTCAGTGGTAGATTCCCGGCCTATGCAAAATGATTTTGGTGCTGTCAATTAATAGTTCAATATGACGTTATTTCTGTGTGTCACTAAAAGCGCGGAAATCTCGCACATTGCCCATGCGAGACGTATGTAAATTTCAGGTGGAAACAACTGACTAGATTATTTGTATAGATATGGAATCTACAATATCGAGTACTGATACTTACTTAATCTGCATTATGTCACATAAAATTCAATATTTCCTGAAATGTCCGTGATGGAACAACAACATAGCGCATTGTTGGTTCAGTGGTAGAATTGTCGCCTGCCACGCGGGAGGCCCGCGTTCGATTCCCGGCCAATGCAAAATGATTTTGGTGCTGTCAATTAATAGTTCAATATGACGCCATTTCTGTATGTCACTAAAAGCGCGGATATCTCGCACATTGCCCACGAGAGACGTATGTAAATTTCAGGTGGAAACAACTGACTAGATTATTTGTATAGATATGGAATCTACAATATTGAGTACTGATACTAACTTAATCTGCATTATGTCACATAAAATTCAATATTTCCTGAAATGTCCGTGATGGAACAACAACATATCGCATTGGTGGTTCAGTGGTAGATTCCCGGCCTATGCAAAATGATTTTGGTGCTGTCAATTAATAGTTCAATATGACGCTATTTCTGTATGTCACTAAAAGCGCGGAAATCTCGCACATTGCCCATGCGAGACATATGTAATTTTCAGGTGGAAACAACTGACTAGATTATTTGTATAGATATGGAATCTACAATATTGAGTACTGATACTAACTTAATCTGCATTATGTCACATAAAATTCAATATTTCCTGAAATGTCCGTGATGGAACAACAACATATCGCATTGGTGGTTCAGTGGTAGAATTCTCGCCTGCCACGCGGGAGGCCCGGGTTCGATTCCCGGCCAATGCAAAATGATTTTGGTGCTGTCAATTAATAGTTCAATATGACGTTATTTCTGTGTGTCACTAAAAGCGCGGAAACCTCGCACATTGTCTGTGCGAGACATATGTAAATTTCAGGTGGAAACAACTGACGAGATTATTTGTATAGATATGGAATCTACATTATCGCGTTCTGATACTAACTTAATCTCCATTATGTCACATAAAATTCAATATTTCCTGAAATGTGCGTGATGGAACACCAACATATCGCATTGGTGGTTCAGTGGTAGCATTCTCGCCTGCCACGCGGGAGGCCCGGGTTCGATTCCCGGCCAATGCAAAATGATTTTGGTGCTGTCAATTAATAGTTCAATATGACGTTATGTCTGTGTGTCACTAAAAGCGCGGAAACCTCGCACATTGTCTGTGCGAGACATATGAAAATTTCAGGTGGAAACAACTGACGAGATTATTTGTATAGATATGGAATCTACATTACCGCGTTCTGATACAAACTTCATCTGCATTATGTCACTTAAAATTCAATATTTCCTGAAATGTCCGTGATGGAACAACAACATATCGCATTGGTGGTTCAGTGGTAGATTCCCGGCCAATGCAAAATGATTTTGGTGCTGTCAATTAATAGTTCAATATGACGCTATTTCTGTATGTCTCTAAAAGCGCGGATATCTCGCACATTGCCCATGCAAGGCGTATGTAAATTTCAGGTGGAAATAACTGACTAGATTATTTGTATAGATATGGAATCTACATTATCGAGTTCTGATACTAACTTAATCTGCATTATGTCACATAAAATTCAATATTTCCTGAAATGTCCGTGATGGAACAACAACATATCGTATTGGTGGTTCAGTGGTAGAATTCTCGCCTGCCACGCGGGAGGCTCGTGTTCGATTCCCGGCCAGTGCATAATGATTTTGGTGCTGTCAATTAATAGTTCAATATGACGTTATTTCTGTGTGTCACTAAAAGCGCGGAAATCTCGCACATTGCCCACGAGAGACGTATGTAAATTTCAGGTGGAAACAACTGACTAGATTATTTGTATAGATATGGAATCTACATTATCGAGTTCTGACACTAACTTAATCTGCATTATGTCACATAAAATTCAATATTTCCGGAAATGTCCGTGATGGAACAACAACATATCGCATTGGTGGTTCAGTGGTAGATTCCCGGCCTATGCAAAATGATTTTGGTGCTGTCAATTAATAGTTCAATATGACGCTATTTCTGTATGTCACTAAAAGCGCGGAAATCTCGCACATTGCCCATGCGAGACATATGTAATTTTCAGGTGGAAACAACTGACTAGATTATTTGTATAGATATGGAATCTACAATATTGAGTACTGATACTAACTTAATCTGCATTATGTCACATAAAATTCAATATTTCCTGAAATGTCCGTGATGGAACAACAACATATCGCATTGGTGGTTCAGTGGTAGAATTCTCGCCTGCCACGCGGGAGGCCCGGGTTCGATTCCCGGCCAATGCAAAATGATTTTGGTGCTGTCAATTAATAGTTCAATATGACGTTATTTCTGTGTGTCACTAAAAGCGCGGAAACCTCGCACATTGTCTGTGCGAGACATATGTAAATTTCAGGTGGAAACAACTGACGAGATTATTTGTATAGATATGGAATCTACATTATCGCGTTCTGATACTAACTTAATCTGCATTATGTCACATAAAATTCAATATTTCCTGAAATGTGCGTGATGGAACACCAACATATCGCATTGGTGGTTCAGTGGTAGCATTCTCGCCTGCCACGCGGGAGGCCCGGGTTCGATTCCCGGCCAATGCAAAATGATTTTGGTGCTGTCAATTAATAGTTCAATATGACGTTATGTCTGTGTGTCACTAAAAGCGCGGAAACCTCGCACATTGTCTGTGCGAGACATATGAAAATTTCAGGTGGAAAAAACTGACGAGATTATTTGTATAGATATGGAATCTACATTATCGCGTTCTGATACAAACTTCATCTGCTTTATGTCACATAAAATTCAATATTTCCTGAAATGTCCGTGATGGAACAACAACATATCGCATTGGTGGTTCAGTGGTACATTACCGGCCAATGCAAAATGATTTTGGTGCTGTCAATTAATAGTTCAATATGACGTTATTTCTGTGTGTCACTAAAAGCGCGGAAATCTCGCACATTGCCCATGCGAGACGTATGTAAATTTCAGGTGGAAACAACTGACTAGATTATTTGTATAGATATGGAATCTACATTATCGAGTACTGATACTAACTTAATCTGCATTATGACACATAAAATTCAATATTTCCTGAAATGTCCGTGATGGAACGTAAACATAGCGCATTGGTGGTACAGTGGTAGAATTCTCGCCTGCTATGCGGGAGGTCTGGGCTCGATTCCCGGCCAATGCAAAATGATTTTGGTGCTGTCAATTAATATTTCAATATGACGTCTGTGTGTCACGAAAAGCGCAGAAATCTCGCACATTGATTGTGCGACATATATCTAAATTTCAGGTGGAAACAACTGACTAGATTATTTGTATAGATATGGAATCTACATTATCGGGTTCTGATACTAACTTGATCTGCATTATGTCACATAAAATTCAATATTTCCTGAAATGTCCGTGATGGAACAAAAACATATCGCATTGGTGGTTCAGTGGTAGAATTCTCGCCTGCCACGCGGGACGCCCGGGTTCGATTCCCGGCCAATGCAAAATGATTTTGGTGCTGTCAATTAATATTTCAATATGACGTCTGTGTGTCACGAAAAGCGCAGAAATCTCACACATTGCCCATGCGAGACATATGTAATTTTCAGGTGGAAACAACTGACTAGATTATTTGTATAGATATGGAATCTACAATATCGAGTACTGATACTAACTTAATCTGCATTATGTCACATAAAATTCAATATTTCCTGAAATGTCCGTGATGGAACAACAACATATCGCATTGGTGGTTCAGTGGTAGAATTGTCGCCTGCCACGCGGGAGGCCCGAGTTCGATTCCCGGCCAATGCAAAATGATTTTGGTGCTGTCAATTAATAGTTCAATATGACGCCATTTCTGTATGTCACTAAAAGCGCGGATATCTCGCACATTGCCCATGCAAGGCGTATGTAAATTTCAGGTGGAAACAACTGACTAGATTATTTGTATAGATATGGAATCTACATTATCGAGTTCTGATACTAACTTAATCTGCATTATGTCACATAAAATTCAATATTTCCTGAAATGTCCGTGATGGAACAACAACATATCGCATTGGTGGTTCAGTGGTAGATTCCCGGCCTATGCAAAATGAGTTTGGTGCTGTCAATTAATATTTCAATATGACGTCTGCGTGTCACGAAAAGCGCAGAAATCTCGCACATTGACTGTGCGACAAATATGTAAATTTCAGGTGGAAACAACTGACTAGATTATTTGTATAATCTATTTGTATAGATATGGAATCTACATTATCGAGTACTGATACTAACTTAATCTGCATTATGTCACATAAAATTCAATATTTCCTGAAATGTCCGTGATGGAACAACAACATATCGCATTGGTGGTTCAGTGGTAGAATTCTCGCCTGCCACGCGGGAGGCCCGGGTTCGATTCCCGGCCAATGCAAAATGATGTTGGTGCTGCAATTAAATGTTCAATATGACGTTATGCCTGTGTGTCACAAAAAGCGCGGAAATCTCGCACATTGCCCATGCGAGACATATGTAAATTTCAGGTGGAAACAACTGACTAGATTATTTGTATAGATATGGAATCTACAATATCGAGTACTGATACTTACTTAATCTGCATTATGTCACATAAAATTCAATATTTCCTGAAATGTCCGTGATGGAACAACAACATATCGTATTGGTGGTTCAGTGGTAGAATTCTCGCCTGCCACGCGGGAGGCTCGAGTTCGATTCCTGGCCAATGCATAATGATTTTGGTGCTGTCAATTAATAGTTCAATATGACGTTATTTCTGTGTGTCACTAAAAGCGCGTAAATCTCGCACATTGCCCACGAGAGACGTATGTAAATTTCAGGTGGAAACAACTGACTAGATTATTTGTATAGATATGGAATCTACATTATCGAGTTCTGACACTAACTTAATCTGCATTATGTCACATAAAATTCAATATTTCCTGAAATGTCCGTGATGGAACAACAACATATCGCATTGGTGGTTCAGTGGTAGATTCCCGGCCTATGCAAAATGATTTTGGTGCTGTCAATTAATAGTTCAATATGACGCTATTTCTGTATGTCACAAAAAGCGCGGAAATCTCGCACATTGCCCATGCGAGACATATGTAATTTTCAGGTGGAAACAACTGACTAGATTATTTGTATAGATATGGAATCTACAATATTGAGTACTGATACTAACTTAATCTGCATTATGTCACATAAAATTCAATATTTCCTGAAATATCCGTGATGGAACAACAACATAGCGCATTGTTGGTTCAGTGGTAGAATTCTCGCTTGCCATGCTGGAGGCCCGGGTTCGATTCCCGGCCAATGCAAAATGATTTTGTTGCTGTCAATTAATAGTTCAATATGACGTTATTTCTGTGTGTCACTAAAAGCGCGGAAATCTCGCACATTGCCCATGCGAGACATATGTAAATTTCAGGTGGAAACAACTGACGAGATTATTTGTATAGATATGGAATCTACATTATCGCGTTCTGATACTAACTTGATCTACATTATGTCACATAAAATTCAATATTTCCTGAAATGTCCGTGATGGAACAACAACATATCGCGTTGGTGGTTCAGTGGTAGAATTGTCGCCAGCCACGCGGGAGGTCCGTGTTCGATTCTCGGCCAATGCAAAATGATTTTGGTGCTGTCAATTAATAGTTCAATATGACGCTATTTCTGTATGTCACTAAAAGCGCGGATATCTCGCACATTGCCCATGCAAGGCGTATGTAAATTTCAGGTGGAAATAACTGACTAGATTATTTGTATAGATATGGAATCTACATTATCGAGTTCTGATACTAACTTAATCTGCATTATGTCACATAAAATTCAATATTTCCTGAAATGTCCGTGATGGAACAACAACATATCGCATTGGTGGTTCAGTGGTAGATTCCCGGCCTATGCAAAATGATTTTGGTGCTGTCAATTAATAGTTCAATATGACGTCATTTCTGTGTGTCACTAAAAGCGCGGATATCTCGCACATTGCCCATGCAAGGCGTATGTAAACTTCAGGTGGAAACAACTGACTAGATTATTTGTATATATATGGAATCTACATTATCGAGTACTGATACTAACTTAATCTGCATTATGTCACATACAATTTAATATTTCCTGAAATGTCCGTGATGGATCAACAACATATCGCATTGGTGGTTCAGTGGTTGAATTCTCGCCTGCCACGCGGGAGGCCTGGGTTCGATTCCCGGCCAATGCAAAATGATTTTGGTGCTGTCAATTAATAGTTCAATATGACGCTATTTCTGTGTGTCACTAAAAGCGCGGATATCTCGCACATTGCCCATGCAAGGCGTATGTAAACTTCAGGTGGAAACAACTGACTAGATTATTTGTATAGATATGGAATCTACATTATCGAGTTCTGATACTAACTTAATCTGCATTATGTCACATAAAATTCAATATTTCCTGAAATGTCCGTGATGGAACAACAACATATCGCATTGGTGGTTCAGTGGTAGATTTCTCGCTGCCACGCGGGAGGCTCGCTTTCGATTCCCGGCCAATGCAAAATGATTTTGGTGCTGTCAAATTAATATTTCAATATGACGTCTGTGTGTCACGAAAAGCGCAGAAATCTCGCACATTGACTGTGCGACATATATGTAAATTTCAGGTGGAAACAACCGACTAGATTATTTGTATAGATATGGAATCTACATTATCGCGTTCTGATACTAACTTGATCTGCATTATGTCACATAAAATTCAATATTTCCTGAAATGTCCGTGATGGAACAACAACATATCGCATTGGTGGTTCAGTGGTAGAATTCTCGACTGCCATGCGGGAGGCCCGGTTTCGATTCCCGGCCAATGCAAAATGATTTTGGTGCTGTCAATTAATAGTTCAATATGACGTTATGTCTGTGTGTCACTAAAAGCGCGGAAACATATGCAAATTTCAGGTGGAAACAACAGACGAGATTATTTGAATAGATATGGAATCTACATTATCGCGTTCTGATACTAACTTAATCTGCATTATCTCACATAAAATTCAATATTTCCTGAAATGTCCGTGATGGAACAACAACATATCGCATTGGTGGTTCAGTGGTAGATTCCCGGCCAATGCAAAATGATTTTAGTGTTGTCAATTAATAGTTCAATATGACGTTATTTCTGTGTGTCACTAAACGCGCGGAAATCTCGCACACTGCCCATGCGAGACATATGTAATTTTCAGGTGGAAACAACTGACTAGATTATTTGTATATATATGGAATCTACATTATCGCGTTCTGATACTAACTTGATCTGCATTATGTCACATAAAATTCAATATTTCCTGAAATGTCCGTGATGGAACAACAACATATCGCATTGGTGGTTCAGTGGTAGATTCCCGGTCAATGCAAAATGATTTTGGTGCTGTCAATTAATAGTTCAATATGACGTTATTTTCTGTGTGTCACGAAAAGCGCAGAAATCTCGCACATTGACTGGGCGACAAATATGTAAATTTCAGGTGGAAACAACTGACTAGATTATTTGTATAGATATGGAATCTACATTATCGCGTTCTGATACTAACTTGATCTGCATTATGTCACATACAATTCAATATTTCCTGAAATGTCCGTGATGGAACAACAACATATCGCATTGGTGGTTCAGTGGTAGAATTCTCGCCTGCCACGCGGGAGGCCCGGGTTCGATTCCCGGCCAATGAAAAATGATTTTGGTGCTGTCAATTAATAGTTCAATATGATGCTATATCTATATGTCACTAAAAGCGCTGATATCTTGCACATTGCCCATGCAAGGCGTATGTAAATTTCAGGTGGAAACAACTGACTAGATTATTTGTATAGATATGGAATCTACATTATCGAGTTCTGATACTAACTTAATCTGCATTATGTCACATAAAATTCAATATTTCCTGAAATGTCCGTGATGGAACAACAACATATCGCAATGGTGGTTCAGTGGTAGATTCCCGGCCTATGCAAAATTATTTTGGTGCTGTCAATTAATAGTTCAATATGACGTCATTTCTGTGTGTCACTAAAAGCGCGGAAATCTCGCACATTGCCCATGCGCGACGTATGTAAACTTCAGGTGGAAACAACTGACTAGATTATTTGTATGTATATGGAATCTACATTATCGAGTACTGATACTAACTTAATCTGCATTATGTCACATAAAATTTAATATTTTCTGAAATGTCCGTGATGGATCAACAACATATCGCATTGGTGGTTCAGTGGTAGATTCCCGGCCTATGCAAAATGATTTTGGTGCTGTCAATTAATATTTCGATATGACGTCTGTGTGTCACGAAAAGCGCAGAAATCTCGCACATTGACTGTGCGACATATATGTAAATTTCAGGTGGAAACAATTGACTAGATTATTTGTATAGATATGGAATCTACATTATCGCGTTCTGATACTAACTTGATCTGCATTATGTCACATAAAATTCAATATTTCCTGAAATGTCCGTGATGGAACAACAACATATCGCATTGGTGGTTCAGTGGTAGAATTCTCGCCTGCCACGCGGGAGGTCCGGGTTCGATTCCCGGCCAATGCAAAATGATTTTGGTGCTGTCAATTAATAGTTCAATATGACGCTATTTCTGTATGTCACTAAAAGCGCGGATATCTCGCACATTGCCCATGCAAGGCGTATGTAAATTTCAGGTGGAAACAACTGACTAGATTATTTGTATAGATATGGAATCTACATTATCGCGTTCCGATACTAACTTAATCTGCATTATGTCACATAAAATTCAATATTTCCTGAAATGTCCGTGATGGAACAACAACATATCGCATTGGTGGTTCAGTGGTAGATTTCCGGCCAATACAA
>NW_003133639.1:0-10205 GCF_000003605.2 Saccoglossus kowalevskii
TTGACATGGCTAAACCCACAGGAAGCTGAGTTGCACTTTCCTTGACATAGCCAAACCCACAGAAGCTGAATTGGCCTTTCCCTGACATAGCTAAACCCACAGAGGCCATGTTGGCCTTCCCCTGACATGGCTACACCCATAAAAGCTGAGTTGGCCTTTCTCTGACATGGCTAAACCCACAGAAGCTGAGTTGCCCTTTCTCTGACATGGCTAAACCCACAGAAGCTGACTTGCCCTTTCCTTGACATGACTAAACCCACAGAGGCCAAGTTGCCCCTTTCCCTGACATGGCCCAAACCCACAAAAGCTGAGTTGCCTCTTTCCTTGACATGGCTAAACCCCACAAAGGCCCAAGTTGGCTTTTCCCTGAACATGGATAAACCCCAAAAGGCCAAGTTGCCCCTTTCTTCTGAACATGGCTAAACCCACAGAGGCCCAAGTTGGCCTTTCTCTGACATGGCTAAACCCACAGAGACCAATTTGGCCTTTTCCTGACCTGGCTAAAGCCACAGAGGCCAAGTTGGCCTTTCTCTGACATGGCTAAACCCACAGAAGCTGAGTTGCCCTTTCCCTGACATGGCTAAACCCACAGAGGCCAAGTTGGTCTTTCTCTGACATGGTTAAACCCACAGAGGCCAAGTTGGCCTTTCTCTGACATGGCTAAACCCACAGAAGCTGAGTTGCCCTTTCCCTGACATGGCTAAACCCACAGAGGCCAAGTTGGCCTTTCCCTGACATGGCCAAACCCACAGACGCTGAGTTGCCCTTTCCCTGACATGGCTAAACCCACAGAGGCCATGTTGGCCTTTCTCTGACATGGCTAAACCCACAGAGGCCAAGTTGGCCTTTCTCTGACATGGCTAAACCCACAGAAGCTGAGTTGCCCTTTCCCTGACATGGCTAAACCCACAGAGGCCAAGTTGCCCTTTCCCTGACATGGCTAAACCCACAGAGGCCAAGTTGGCCTTTCTCTGACATGGCTAAACCCACAGAAGCTGAGTTGCCCTTTCCCTGACATGGCTAAACCCACAGAGGCCAAGTTGCCCTTTCCCTGACATGGCTAAACCCACAGAGGCCAAGTTGCCCTTTCCCTGACATGGCTAAACCCACAGAAGCTGAGTTGCCCTTTCCCTGACATGACTAAACCCACAGAGGCCAAGTTGGCCTTTCCCTGACATGGCTAAACCCACAGAGGCCAAGTTGCCCTTTCTCTGACATGGCTAAACCCACAGAGGCCAAGTTGGCCTTTCCCTGACATGGCTAAACCCGCAGAGGCCAAGTTGCCCTTTCTCTGACATGGCTAAACCCACAGAGGCCAAGTTGGCCTTTCTCTGACATGGCTAAACCCACAGAGGCCAAGTTGGCCTTTCCCTGACATGGCCAAACCCACAGACACTGAGTTGCCCTTTCCCTGACATGGCTAAACCCACAGAGGCCATGTTGGCCTTTCTCTGACATGGCTAAACCCACAGAGGCCAAGTTGGCCTTTCTCTGACATGGCTAAACCCACAGAAGCTGAGTTGCCCTTTCCCTGACATGGCTAAACCCACAGAGGCCAAGTTGCCCTTTCCCTGACATGGCTAAACCCACAGAGGCCAAGTTGGCCTTTCTCTGACATGGCTAAACCCACAGAAGCTGAGTTGCCCTTTCCCTGACATGGCTAAACCCACAGAGGCCAAGTTGCCCTTTCCCTGACATGGCTAAACCCACAGAGGCCAAGTTGCCCTTTCCCTGACATGGCTAAACCCACAGAGGCCAAGTTGCCCTTTCCCTGACATGGCTAAACCCACAGAGGCCAAGATGCCCTTTCCCTGACATGGCTAAACCCACAGAGGCCAAGTTGCCCTTTCCCTGACATGGCTAAACCCACAGAGGCCAAGTTGCCCTTTCCCTGACATGGCGAAACCCACAGAAGCTGAGTTGCCCTTTCACTGACCTGGCTAAGCCCACAGAAGCTGAGTTGGCCTTTCCCTAACATGGCTAAACCCACAGAAGCTGAGCTGGCTTTTCCCTAACATGGCTAAACCCACAGAGGCCAAGTTGCCCTTCCCCTGACATAGTTAAACCCACAGAGGTCGAGTTGGCCTTTCCCTGACATAGCTAAACCCATAGAAGCTGATTCGCCCTTTCCCTGACATGGCTAAACCCACAGAAGCTGAGTTGCCCTTTCCCTGACATGGCTAAACCCACAGAATCAGATTTGGCCTTTCCCTGACATAGTTGAACCCACAAAGGCAGAGTTGGCCTTTCCCTGACATAGCTAAACCCACAGAGGCAAGGTTGGCCTTTCCATGACATGGCTAAACCCACAGAGGCAGAGTTGGCCTTCCCCTGACATAGCTAAATCCACAGAAGCTGAATTGGCCTTTCCCTGACATAGTTGAACCCACAAAGGCAGAGTTGCCTTTCCCTGACATAGCTAAACCCACAGAGGCAAGGTTGGCCTTTCCATGACATGGCTAAACCCACAGAGGCCATGTTGGCCTTCCCCTGACATGGCTACACCCATAAAAGCTGAGTTGGCCTTCTCTGACATGGCTAAACCCACAGAAGCTGAGTTGCCCTTTCTCTGACATGGCTAAACCCACAGAAGCTGAGTTGCCCTTTCCTGACATGGCTAAACCCACAGAGGCCAAGTTGCCCTTTCCCTGACATGGCTAAACCCACAGAGGCCAAGTTGCCCTTTCCCTGACATGGCCAAACCCACAGAAGCTGAGTTGCCCTTTCCCTGACATGGCTAAACCCACAGAGGCCAAGTTGCCCTTTCCCTGACATGGCTAAACCCACAGAGGCCAAGTTGGCCTTTCCCTGACATGGCCAAACCCACAGAAGCTGAGTTGCCCTTTCCCTGACATGACTAAACCCACAGAGGCCAAGTTGGCCTTTCCCTGACATGGCTAAACCCACAGAGGCCAAGTTGCCCTTTCTCTGACATGGCTAAACCCACAGAGGCCAAGTTGGCCTTTCCCTGACATGGCTAAACCCACAGAGGCCAAGTTGCCCTTTCTCTGACATGGCTAAACCCACAGAGGCCAAGTTGGCCTTTCTCTGACATGGCTAAACCCACAGAGGCCAAGTTGGCCTTTCCCTGACATAGCTAAACCCACAGAAGCTGATTCGCCCTTTCCCTGACATGGCTAAACCCACAGAAGCTGAGTTGCCCTTTCCCTGACATGGCAAAACCCACAGAATCAGATTTGGCCTTTCCCTGACATAGTTGAACCCACAGAGGCAAGGTTGGCCTTTCCCTTACATGGCTAAACCCACAGAGGCAGAGTTGGCCTTCCCCTGACATAGCTAAACCCACAGAAGCTGAATTGGCCTTTCCCTGACATAGCTAAACCCACAGAGGCCATGTTGGCCTTCCCCTGACATGGCTACACCCATAAAAGCTGAGTTGGCCTTTCTCTGACATGGCTAAACCCACAGAAGCTGCGTTGCCCTTTCTCTGACATGGCTAAACCCACAGAAGCTGAGTTGCCCTTTCCTTGACATGGCCAAACCCACAGAGGCCAAGTTGGCCTTTCTCTGACATGGCTAAACCCACAGAAGCTGAGTTGCCCTTTCCCTGACATGGCTAAACCCACAGAGGCCAAGTTGGTCTTTCTCTGACATGGTTAAACCCACAGAGGCCAAGTTGGCCTTTCTCTGACATGGCTAAACCCACAGAAGCTGAGTTGCCCTTTCCCTGACATGGCTAAACCCACAGAGGCCAAGTTGGCCTTTCCCTGACATGGCCAAACCCACAGACGCTGAGTTGCCCTTTCCCTGACATGGCTAAACCCACAGAGGCCATGTTGGCCTTTCTCTGACATGGCTAAACCCACAGAGGCCAAGTTGGCCTTTCTCTGACATGGCTAAACCCACAGAAGCTGAGTTGCCCTTTCCCTGACATGGCTAAACCCACAGAGGCCAAGTTGCCCTTTCCCTGACATGGCTAAACCCACAGAGGCCAAGTTGGCCTTTCTCTGACATGGCTAAACCCACAGAAGCTGAGTTGCCCTTTCCCTGACATGGCTAAACCCACAGAGGCCAAGTTGCCCTTTCCCTGACATGGCTAAACCCACAGAGGCCAAGTTGCCCTTTCCCTGACATGGCTAAACCCACAGAGGCCAAGTTGCCCTTTCCCTGACATGGCTAAACCCACAGAGGCCAAGATGCCCTTTCCCTGACATGGCTAAACCCACAGAGGCCAAGTTGCCCTTTCCCTGACATGGCTAAACCCACAGAGGCCAAGTTGCTCTTTCCCTGACATGGCGAAACCCACAGAAGCTGAGTTGCCCTTTCACTGACCTGGCTAAGCCCACAGAAGCTGAGTTGGCCTTTCCCTAACATGGCTAAACCCACAGAAGCTGAGCTGGCTTTTCCCTAACATGGCTAAACCCACAGAGGCCAAGTTGCCCTTCCCCTGACATAGTTAAACCCACAGAGGTCGAGTTGGCCTTTCCCTGACATAGCTAAACCCACAGAAGCTGATTCGCCCTTTCCCTGACATGGCTAAACCCACAGAAGCTGAGTTGCCCTTTCCCTGACATGGCTAAACCCACAGAATCAGATTTGGCCTTTCCCTGACATAGTTGAACCCACAAAGGCAGAGTTGGCCTTTCCCTGACATAGCTAAACCCACAGAGGCAAGGTTGGCCTTTCCATGACATGGCTAAACCCACAGAGGCAGAGTTGGCCTTCCCCTGACATAGCTAAATCCACAGAAGCTGAATTGGCCTTTCCCTGACATAGTTGAACCCACAAAGGCAGAGTTGCCTTTCCCTGACATAGCTAAACCCACAGAGGCAAGGTTGGCCTTTCCATGACATGGCTAAACCCACAGAGGCCATGTTGGCCTTCCCCTGACATGGCTACACCCATAAAAGCTGAGTTGGCCTTTCTCTGACATGGCTAAACCCACAGAAGCTGAGTTGCCCTTTCTCTGACATGGCTAAACCCACAGAAGCTGAGTTGCCCTTTCCTTGACATAGCTAAACCCACAGAAGCTGAATTGGCCTTTCCCTGATATAGCTAAACCCACAGAGGCCATGTTGGCCTTCCCCTGACATGGCTACACCCATAAAAGCTGAGTTGGCCTTTCTCTGACATGGCTAAACCCACAGAAGCTGAGTTGCCCTTTCTCTGACATGGCTAAACCCACAGAAGCTGAGTTGCCCTTTCCCTGACATGGCTAAACCCACAGAGGCCAAGTTGCCCTTTCCCTGACATGGCTAAACCCACAGAGGCCAAGTTGCCCTTTCCCTGACATGGCCAAACCCACAGAAGCTGAGTTGCCCTTTCCCTGACATGGCTAAACCCACAGAGGCCAAGTTGCCCTTTCCCTGACATGGCTAAACCCACAGAGGCCAAGTTGGCCTTTCCCTGACATGGCCAAACCCACAGAAGCTGAGTTGCCCTTTCCCTGACATGACTAAACCCACAGAGGCCAAGTTGGCCTTTCCCTGACATGGCTAAACCCACAGAGGCCAAGTTGCCCTTTCTCTGACATGGCTAAACCCACAGAGGCCAAGTTGGCCTTTCCCTGACATGGCTAAACCCGCAGAGGCCAAGTTGCCCTTTCTCTGACATGGCTAAACCCACAGAGGCCAAGTTGGCCTTTCTCTGACATGGCTAAACCCACAGAGGCCAAGTTGGCCTTTCCCTGACATGGCCAAACCCACAGACACTGAGTTGCCCTTTCCCTGACATGGCTAAACCCACAGAGGCCATGTTGGCCTTTCTCTGACATGGCTAAACCCACAGAGGCCAAGTTGGCCTTTCTCTGACATGGCTAAACCCACAGAAGCTGAGTTGCCCTTTCCCTGACATGGCTAAACCCACAGAGGCCAAGTTGCCCTTTCCCTGACATGGCTAAACCCACAGAGGCCAAGTTGGCCTTTCTCTGACATGGCTAAACCCACAGAAGCTGAGTTGCCCTTTCCCTGACATGGCTAAACCCACAGAGGCCAAGTTGCCCTTTCCCTGACATGGCTAAACCCACAGAGGCCAAGTTGCCCTTTCCCTGACATGGCTAAACCCACAGAGGCCAAGTTGCCCTTTCCCTGACATGGCTAAACCCACAGAGGCCAAGATGCCCTTTCCCTGACATGGCTAAACCCACAGAGGCCAAGTTGCCCTTTCCCTGACATGGCTAAACCCACAGAGGCCAAGTTGCCCTTTCCCTGACATGGCTAAACCCACAGAAGCTGAGTTGCCCTTTCACTGACCTGGCAAAGCCCACAGAAGCTGAGTTGGCCTTTCCCTAACATGGCTAAACCCACAGAAGCTGAGCTGGCCTTTCCCTAACATGGCTAAACCCACAGAGGCCAAGTTGCCCTTCCCCTGACATGGTTAAACCCACAGAGGTCGAGTTGGCCTTTCCCTGACATAGCTAAACCCACAGAAGCTGATTCGCCCTTTCCCTGACATGGCTAAACCACAGAAGCTGAGTTGCCCTTTCCTGACATGGCTAAACCCACAGAATCAGATTTGACCTTTCCTGACATAGTTGAACCCACAGAGGCAAGGTTGGCCTTTCCCTTACATGGCTAAACCCACAGAGGCAGAGTTGGCCTTCCCCTGACATAGCTAAACCCACAGAAGCTGAATTGGCCTTTCCCTGACATAGCTAAACCCACAGAGGCCATGTTGGCCTTCCCCTGACATGGCTACACCCATAAAAGCTGAGTTGGCCTTTCTCTGACATGGCTAAACCCACAGAAGCTGCGTTGCCCTTTCTCTGACATGGCTAAACCCACAGAAGCTGAGTTGCCCTTTCCTTGACATGGCCAAACCCACAGAGGCCAAGTTGGCCTTTCTCTGACATGGCTAAACCCACAGAAGCTGAGTTGCCCTTTCCCTGACATGGCTAAACCCACAGAGGCCAAGTTGCCCTTTCCCTGACATGGCTAAACCCACAGAGGCCAAGTTGGCCTTTCCCTGACATGGCCAAACCCACAGAAGCTGAGTTGCCCTTTCCCTGACATGGCTAAACCCACGGAGGCCAAGTTGGCCTTTCCCTGACATGGCCAAACCAACAGAAGCTGAGTTGCCCTTTCCCTGACATGGCTAAACCCACAGAGGCCAAGTTGGCCTTTCCCTGACATGGCTAAACCCACAGAGGCCAAGTTGCCCTTTCTCTGACATGGCTAAACCCACAGAGGCCAAGTTGGCCTTTCTCTGACATGGCTAAACCCACGGAAGCTGAGTTGCCCTTTCCCTGACATGGCTAAACCCACAGAGGCCAAGTTGCCCTTTCCCTGACATGGCTAAACCCACAGAGGCCAAGTTGCCTTTTCCCTGACATGACTAAACCCACAGAGGCCAAGTTGCCCTTTCCCTGACATGGCTAAACCCACAGAGGCCAAGTTGCCCTTTCCCTGACATGGCTAAACCCACAGAAGCTGAGTTGCCCTTTCGCTGACCTGGCTAAGCCCACAGAAGCTGAGTTGGCCTTTCCCTAACATGGCTAAACCCACAGAAGCTGAGCTGGCCTTTCCCTAACATGGCTAAACCCACAGAGGCCAAGTTGCCCTTCCCCTGACATGGTTAAACCCACAGAGGTTGAGTTGGCCTTTCCCTGACATAGCTAAACCCACAGAAGCTGATTCGCCCTTTCCCTGACATGGCTAAACCCACAGAAGCTGAGTTGCCCTTTCCCTGACATGGCTAAACCCACAGAATCAGATTTGGCCTTTCCCTGACATAGTTGAACCCGCAAAGGCAGAGTTGGCCTTTCCCTGACATAGCTAAACCCACAGAGGCCAGGTTGGCCTTTCCCTGACATGGTTAAACCCACAGAGGCAGAGTTGGCCTTCCCCTGACATAGCTAAACCCACAGAAGCTGAATTGGCCTTCCCCTGACATAGCTAAACCCACAGAAGCTGAATTGGCCTTTCCTTGACATGGCTAAACCCACAGAAGCTGAGTTGCACTTTCCTTGACATAGCCAAACCCACAGAAGCTGAATTGGCCTTTCCCTGACATAGCTAAACCCACAGAGGCCATGTTGGCCTTCCCCTGACATGGCTACACCCATAAAAGCTGAGTTGGCCTTTCTCTGACATGGCTAAACCCACAGAAGCTGAGTTGCCCTTTCTCTGACATGGCTAAACCCACAGAAGCTGACTTGCCCTTTCCTTGACATGACTAAACCCACAGAGGCCAAGTTGCCCTTTCCCTGACATGGCCAAACCCACAGAAGCTGAGTTACCCTTTCCCTGACATGGCTAAACCCACAGAGGCCAAGTTGGCCTTTCCCTGACATGGATAAACCCACAGAGGCCAAGTTGCCCTTTCTCTGACATGGGTAAACCCACAGAGGCCAAGTTGGGCCTTCTCTGACATGGCTAAACCCGCAGAGGCCAAGTTGCCCTTTCTCTGACATGGCTAAACCCACAGAGGCCAAGTTGGCCTTTCTCTGACATGGCTAAACCCACAGAGGCCAAGTTGGCCTTTCCCTGACATGGCCAAACCCACAGACGCTGAGTTGCCCTTTCCCTGACATGGCTAAACCCACAGAGGCCATGTTGGCCTTTCTCTGACATGGCTAAACCCACAGAGGCCAAGTTGGCCTTTCTCTGACATGGCTAAACCCACAGAAGCTGAGTTGCCCTTTCCCTGACATGGCTAAACCCACAGAGGCCAAGTTGCACTTTCCCTGACATGGCTAAACCCACAGAGGCCAAGTTGGCCTTTCTCTGACATGGCTAAACCCACAGAAGCTGAGTTGCCCTTTCCCTGACATGGCTAAACCCACAGAGGCCAAGTTGCCCTTTCCCTGACATGGCTAAACCCACAGAGGCCAAGTTGCCCTTTCCCTGACATGGCTAAACCCACAGAGGCCAAGTTGCCCTTTCCCTGACATGGCTAAACCCACAGAGGCCAAGATGCCCTTTCCCTGACATGGCTAAACCCACAGAGGCCAAGTTGCCCTTTCCCTGACATGGCTAAACCCACAGAGGCCAAGTTGCCCTTTCCCTGACATGGCGAAACCCACAGAAGCTGAGTTGCCCTTTCACTGACCTGGCTAAGCCCACAGAAGCTGAGTTGGCCTTTCCCTAACATGGCTAAACCCACAGAAGCTGAGCTGGCTTTTCCCTAACATGGCTAAACCCACAGAGGCCAAGTTGCCCTTCCCCTGACATAGTTAAACCCACAGAGGTCGAGTTGGCCTTTCCCTGACATAGCTAAACCCACAGAAGCTGATTCGCCCTTTCCCTGACATGGCTAAACCCACAGAAGCTGAGTTGCCCTTTCCCTGACATGGCTAAACCCACAGAATCAGATTTGGCCTTTCCCTGACATAGTTGAACCCACAAAGGCAGAGTTGGCCTTTCCCTGACATAGCTAAACCCACAGAGGCAAGGTTGGCCTTTCCATGACATGGCTAAACCCACAGAGGCAGAGTTGGCCTTCCCCTGACATAGCTAAATCCACAGAAGCTGAATTGGCCTTTCCTGACATAGTGAACCCACAAAGGCAGAGTTGCCTTTCCCTGACATAGCTAAACCCACAGAGGCAAGGTTGGCCTTTTCCATGACATGGCTAAACCCACAGAGGGCCATGTTGGCCTTCCCTGACATGGCTACACCCATAAAAGCTGAGTTGGCCTTTCTCTGACATGGCTAAACCCACAGAAGCTGAGTTGCCCTTTCTCTGACATGGCTAAACCCACAGAAGCTGAGTTGCCCTTTCCTTGACATAGCTAAACCCACAGAAGCTGAATTGGCCTTTCCCTGATATAGCTAAACCCACAGAGGCCATGTTGGCCTTCCCCTGACATGGCTACACCCATAAAAGCTGAGTTGGCCTTTCTCTGACATGGCTAAACCCACAGAAGCTGAGTTGCCCTTTCCCTGACATGGCCAAACCCACAGAAGCTGAGTTGCCCTTTCCCTGACATGGCTAAACCCACAGAGGCCAAGTTGCCCTTTCCCTGACATGGCTAAACCCACAGAGGCCAAGTTGGCCTTTCCCTGACATGGCCAAACCCACAGAAGCTGAGTTGCCCTTTCCCTGACATGACTAAACCCACAGAGGCCAAGTTGGCCTTTCCCTGACATGGCTAAACCCACAGAGGCCAAGTTGCCCTTTCTCTGACATGGCTAAACCCACAGAGGCCAAGTTGGCCTTTCCCTGACATGGCTAAACCCACAGAGGCCAAGTTGCCCTTTCTCTGACATGGCTAAACCCACAGAGGCCAAGTTGGCCTTTCTTGA
>NW_003133645.1:0-36016 GCF_000003605.2 Saccoglossus kowalevskii
GTCCATAATATGGCGTGGTGTCCATGCCAAATTTAACGTCCATAATATGGCGTGGTATCTATGTCAAAATTAACGTCCATAATATGGCGCGGTATCTATTCCAAAATTAACGTCCATAATATGGCACGGTATCTATGCTAAAATTAACATCCATAATATGGCGCTGTATCCATGCCAAAATTAACGTTCATAATATGGCCCGCTATCCATGCCAAAATTAACGTCCATAATATGGTGTGGAATCCATGGCAAAATTAACGTCCATAATATGGCGCGGTATCCATGGCAAAATGAACGTCCATAATATGGCACGGTATCCGTGCCACAATTAACGTCCATAATATGGCGCGGTGTCCATGCCAAAATTAACGTTGATAATATGGCGCGGTATCCATGTCAAAATTAACGTCCATAATATGACGCGGTATCCATGCCAAAATTAACGTCCATAATATGGCGCGGTATCCGTGCCAAAATTAACGTCCATAATATGGCGCGGTATCCATGTCAAAATTAACATCCATAATACGTTGTGGTATCTATGCCAAAATTAACGTCCATAATATGGCACGGTATCTATGCCAAAATTAACGTCCATAATATGGCGCGGTATCTATGCCAAATTAATGTCCATAATATGGCAAGGTATCTATGCCAAAATTAACGTCCATATTATGGCGCAGTATACATGTCAAAATTAACATCCATAATATGGCGCGGTATCTATGCCAAAATTAACGTCCATAATATGGCGCGGTAACGATGCCAAAATCAACGTCCATAATATGGCACGGTATCCATGTCAAAATTAACGTCCATAATATGGCGCGGTATCCATGCCAAAATTAACGGGCATAATATGGCGCGGTGTCCATGCCAAAATTAACGTCCATATTATGGCGCAGTATACATGTCAAAATTAACATCCATAATATGGCGCGGTATCTATGCCAAAATTAATGTCCATAATATGGCGTGGTATCCATGCCAAAATAAATGTCCATAATATGGCACGGTATCTATGCCAAAATTAACGTTCATAATATGGCGCGGTATCTATGCCAAATTAACGTCCATAATATGGCACGATATGTATGCCAAAATTAACGTCCATAATATGGCGCGGTATCCATGTCAAAATTAACGTCCATAATATGGCGCGGTATCCATGCCAAAATTAACGTCCATAATATGGCGCGGTATCCATGCCAAAATTAACGTCTATAATATGGCGTGGTATCCATGCCAAAATTAACGTCCATAATATGGCGCGGTATCCATGCCAAAATCAACGTCCATAATATGGCGCGGTATCCATGCCGTAATCAACGTCCATAATATGGCGCGATATCCATGCCAAGATTAACGTGCATATTATGGCGCTGTATCCATGTTAAAATTAACGTCCATAATATGGCACGGTATCCGTGCCAAAAATAACGTCCATAATATGGCGCGGTATCCATGCCAAAATTAACGTCCATAATATGGCACGGTATCCATGCTAAAATTAACGTCCATAATATGGTGTGGAATCCATGGCAAAATTAACGTCCATAATATGGCGCGGTATCCGTGCCACAATTAACGTCCATAATATGGCGCGGTATCCGTGCCACAATTAACGTCCATAATATGGCGCGGTGTCCATGCCAAAATTAACGTTGATAATATGGCGCGGTATCCATGTCAAAATTAACGTCCATAATATGACGCGGTATCCATGCCAAAATTAACGTCCATAATATGGCGCGGTATCCGTGCCAAAATTAACGTCCATAATATGGCGCGGTATCCATGTCAAAATTAACATCCATAATACGTTGTGGTATCTATGCCAAAATTAACGTCCATAATATGGCACGGTATCTATGCCAAAATTAACGTCCATAATATGGCGCGGTATCTATGCCAAATTAATGTCCATAATATGGCAAGGTATCTATGCCAAAATTAACGTCCATATTATGGCGCAGTATACATGTCAAAATTAACATCCATAATATGGCGCGGTATCTATGCCAAAATTAACGTCCATAATATGGCGCGGTAACGATGCCAAAATCAACGTCCATAATATGGCACGGTATCCATGTCAAAATTAACGTCCATAATATGGCGCGGTATCCATGCCAAAATTAACGGGCATGATATGGCGCGGTGTCCATGCCAAAATTAACGTCCATATTATGGCGCAGTATACATGTCAAAATTAACATCCATAATATGGCGCGGTATCTATGCCAAAATTAACGTCCATAATATGGCGTGGTATCCATGCCAAAATAAATGTCCATAATATGGCACGGTATCTATGCCAAAATTAACGTTCATAATATGGCGCGGTATCTATGCCAAATTAACGTCCATAATATGGCACGATATGTATGCCAAAATTAACGTCCATAATATGGCGCGGTATCCATGTCAAAATTAACGTCCATAATATGGCGCGGTATCCATGCCAAAATTAACGTCCATAATATGGCGCGGTATCCATGCCAAAATTAACGTCTATAATATGGCGTGGTATCCATGCCAAAATTAACGTCCATAATATGGCGCGGTATCCATGCCAAAATCAACGTCCATAATATGGTGTGGTATCCATGCCAAAATCAACGTCCATAATATGGCACGGTATCCATGCCAAAATTAACGTGCATATTATGGCGTGGTATCCATGCCAAAATAAACGTCCATAATATGGTGCGGCATCCATGCCAAAATGAACGTTCATAATATGGCGCGGTATCCATGCCAAAATTAACGACCATAATATGGCGCGGTATCCATGTCAAAATTAACGTCCATAATATGGTGCGGTATCCATGCCAAAATCAACGTCCATAATATGGCGCGGTATCCATGCCAAGATTAACGTGCATATTATGGCGCGGAATCCATGTTAAAATTAACGTCCATAATATGGCGCGGTATCCATGCCAAAATCAACGTCCATAATATGGCGCAATATCCATGCAAAAATGAACGTCCATAATATGGCGCGGTATCCATGCCAAGATTAACGTGCATATTATGGCGCGGAATCCATGTTAAAATTAACGTCCATAATATGGTGTGGTATCCATGGCAAAATTAACGTCCATAATATGGCGCAGATCCGTGCCAAAATTAACGTCCATAATATGGCACGGTGTCCATGCCAAAATTAACGTCCATAATATGGCGTGGTATCTATGTCAAAATTAATGTCCATACATGTAATATGGCGCGGTATCTATGCCAAAATTAAAGTTCATATTATGGCGCGGTATCCATGCCAAAATTAACGTCCATAATATGGCGCGGTATCTAAGCCAAAATTAACGTCCATAATATGGCGCGGTATCCATGCCAAAATGAACGTTCATAATCTGGCGTGGTATCCATGCCAAAATTAAAGTCCATAATATGGCGCGGTATCCATGTCAAAATTAACGTCCATAATATGGCGCGGTATCCATGCCAAAATGAATGTCCATAATATGGCACGGTATCGATGCCAAAATTAACGTCTTTAATATGGCGCTGTATCCATGCCAAAATTAACGTTCATAATATGGCCCGCTATCCATGCCAAAATTAACGTCCATAATATGGCGTGGTATCTATGTCAAAATTAATGTCCATAATATGGCGTGGTATCTATGCCAAAATTAAAGTTCATATTATGGCGCGGTATCCATGCCAAAATTAACATCCATAATATGGCGCGGTATCTAAGCCAAAATTAACGTCCATAATATCGCGCGGTATCCATGCCAAAATGAACGTTCATAATATGGCGCGGTATCCATGCCAAAATTAACGTCCAATATATGGCGCGGTATCCATGTCAAAATTAACGTCCATAATATGGCGCGGTATCCATGCCAAAATGAACGTCCATAATATGGCGTGGTATCCTTGTCAAAATCAACGTCCTTAATATGGCGCGGTATCCGTGCCTAAATAAACGTCCATAATATGGCGCGGTATCCATGTCAAAATTAACGTCCATAATATGGCGCTGTATCCGTGCCAAAATTAACGTGCATAATATGGCGCGGTGTCCATGCCAAAATTAACGTCCATATTATGGCGCAGTATACATGTCAAAATTATCATCCAGAATATGGCGCGGTATCCATGCCAAAATCAACGTCCATAATATGGCGCGATATCCATGCAAAAATCAACGTCCATAATATGGCGCGGTATCCATGCCAAGATTAACGTGCATATTATGGCGCGGAATCCATGTTAAAATTAACGTCCATAATATGGTGTGGTATCCATGGCAAAATTAACGTCCATAATATGGCGCAGATCCGTGCCAAAATTAACGTCCATAATATGGCGCGGTGTCCATGCCAAAATTAACGTCCATAATATGGCGTGGTATCTATGTCAAAATTAATGTCCATACATGTAATATGGCGCGGTATCTATGCCAAAATTAAAGTTCATATTATGGCGCGGTATCCATGCCAAAATTAACGACCATAATATGGCGCGGTATCTAAGCCAAAATTAACGTCCATAATATGGCGCGGTATCCATGCCAAAATGAACGTTCATAATCTGGCGTGGTATCCATGCCAAAATTAAAGTACATAATATGGCGCGGTATCCATGTCAAAATTAACGTCCATAAAATGGCGCGGTATCCATGCCAAAATGAACGTCCATAATATGGCGCGGTATCCTTGTCAAAATCAACGTCCTTAATATGGCGCGGTATCCGTGCCAAAATAAACGTCCATAATATGGCGCGGTATCCATGTCAAAATTAACGTCCATAATATGGCGCGGTATCCGTGCCAAAATCAACGTGCATAATATGGCGCGGTGTCCATGCCAAAATTAACGTCCATATTATGGCGCAGTATACATGTCAAAATTAACATCCAGAATATGGCGCGGTATCTATGCCAAAATTAACGTCCATAATATAGCGCAGTATCCATGCCAAAATTAATGTCCATAATATGGCACGGTATCTATGCCAAAATTAACGTCTATAATATGGCGCGGTATCTATGCCAAATTAACGTCCATAATATTTCATGGCATCTATGCCAAAATTAACGTCCATAATATGGCGCGATATCCATGCCAAAATTAACGTCCATAATATGGCACGGTATCGATGCCAAAATTAACGTCTTTAATATGGCACTGTATCCATGCCAAAATTAACGTTCATAATATGGCCCGCTATCCATGCCAAAATTAACGTCCATAATATGGCGTGGTATCTACGTCAAAATTAATGTCCATAATATGGCGTGGTATCTATGCCAAAATTAAAGTTCATATTATGGCGCGGTATCCATGCCAAAATAAACGTCCATAAT
Source organism: Saccoglossus kowalevskii (assembly GCF_000003605.2). Lineage (NCBI taxonomy): Eukaryota > Metazoa > Hemichordata > Enteropneusta > Harrimaniidae > Saccoglossus > Saccoglossus kowalevskii. The sequence continues at coordinate 5,343 of NW_003133645.1, forward strand.
ATGGCGTGGTATCTAAGCCAAAATTAACGTCCATAATATCGCGCGGTATCCATGCCAAAATGAACGTTCATAATATGGCGCGGTATCTATGCCAAAATTAACGTCCAAAATATGGCGCGGTATCCATGTCAAAATTAACGTCCATAATATGGCGTGGTATCCATGCCAAAATGAACGTCCATAATATGGCGCGGTATCCTTGTCAAAATCAACGTCCTTAATATGGCGCGGTATTCGTGCCTAAATAAACGTCCATAATATGGCGCGGTATCCATGTCAAAATTAACGTCCATAATATGGCGCGGTATCCGTGCCAAAATTAACGTGCATAATATGGCGCGGTGTCCATGCCAAAATTAACGTCCATATTATGGCGCAGTATACATGTCAAAATTAACATCCAGAATATGGCGCGGTATCTATGCCAAAATTAATGTCCATAATATAGCGCAGTATCCATGCCAAAATTAATGTCCATAATATGGCACGGTATCTATGCCAAAATTAACGTCCATAATATGGTGCGGTATCTATGCCAAATTAACGTCCATAATATTTCATGGCATCTATGCCAAAATTAACGTCCATAATTTGGCGCGATATCCATGCCCAAATTAACGTCCATAATATGGCACGGTATCCATGCCAAAATTAACGTCTTTAATATGGCGTGGTAACCATGCCAAAATTAACGTCCATAATATGTCGCGGTATCCATGCTAAAATCAACGTCCATAATATGGCACGGTTTCCATGCCAAAATTAACGTCTTTAATATGGCCCGCTATCCATGCCAAAATTAACGTCCATAATATGGCGTGGTATCTATGTCAAAATTAATGTCCATAATATGGCGTGGTATCTATGCCAAAATTAAAGTTCATATTATGGCGCGGTATCCATGCCAAAATTAACATCCATAATATGGCGCGGTATCTAAGCCAAAATTAACGTCCATAATATCGCGCGGTATCCATGCCAAAATGAACGTTCATAATATGGCGCGGTATCCATGCCAAAATTAACGTCCAATATATGGCGCGGTATCCATGTCAAAATTAACGTCCATAATATGGCGCGGTATCCATGCCAAAATGAACGTCCATAATATGGCGTGGTATCCTTGTCAAAATCAACGTCCTTAATATGGCGTGGTATCCGTGCCTAAATAAACGTCCATAATATGGCGCGGTATCCATGTCAAAATTAACGTCCATAATATGGCGCTGTATCCGTGCCAAAATTAACGTGCATAATATGGCGCGGTGTCCATGCCAAAATTAACGTCCATATTATGGCGCAGTATACATGTCAAAATTATCATCCAGAATATGGCGCGGTATCCATGCCAAAATCAACGTCCATAATATGGCGCGATATCCATGCAAAAATCAACGTCCATAATATGGCGCGGTATCCATGCCAAGATTAACGTGCATATTATGGCGCGGATTCCATGTTAAAATTAACGTCCATAATATGGTGTGGTATCCATGGCAAAATTAACGTCCATAATATGGCGCAGATCCGTGCCAAAATTAACGTCCATAATATGGCGCGGTGTCCATGCCAAAATTAACGTCCATAATATGGCGTGGTATCTATGTCAAAATTAATGTCCATACATGTAATATGGCGCGGTATCTATGCCAAAATTAAAGTTCATATTATGGCGCGGTATCCATGCCAAAATTAACGTCCATAATATGGCGCGGTATCTAAGCCAAAATTAACGTCCATAATATGGCGCGGTATCCATGCCAAAATGAACGTTCATAATCTGGCGTGGTATCCATGCCAAAATTAAAGTACATAATATGGCGCGGTATCCATGTCAAAATTAACGTCCATAAAATGGCGCGGTATCCATGCCAAAATGAACGTCCATAATATGGCGCGGTATCCTTGTCAAAATCAACGTCCTTAATATGGCGCGGTATCCGTGCCAAAATAAACGTCCATAATATGGCGCGGTATCCATGTCAAAATTAACGTCCATAATATGGCGCGGTATCCGTGCCAAAATCAACGTGCATAATATGGCGCGGTGTCCATGCCAAAATTAACGTCCATATTATGGCGCAGTATACATGTCAAAATTAACATCCAGAATATGGCGCGGTATCTATGCCAAAATTAACGTCCATAATATAGCGCAGTATCCATGCCAAAATTAATGTCCATAATATGGCACGGTATCTATGCCAAAATTAACGTCCATAATATGGCGCGGTATCTATGCCAAATTAACGTCCATAATATTTCATGGCATCTATGCCAAAATTAACGTCCATAATATGGCGCGATATCCATGCCAAAATTAACGTCCATAATATGGCACGGTATCGATGCCAAAATTAACGTCTTTAATATGGCACTGTATCCATGCCAAAATTAACGTTCATAATATGGCCCGCTATCCATGCCAAAATTAACGTCCATAATATGGCGTGGTATCTACGTCAAAATTAATGTCCATAATATGGCGTGGTATCTATGCCAAAATTAAAGTTCATATTATGGCGCGGTATCCATGCCAAAATAAACGTCCATAATATGGCGTGGTATCTAAGCCAAAATTAACGTCCATAATATCGCGCGGTATCCATGCCAAAATGAACGTTCATAATATGGCGCGGTATCCATGCCAAAATTAACGTCCAAAATATGGCGCGGTATCCATGTCAAAATTAACGTCCATAATATGGCGTGGTAACCATGCCAAAATGAACGTCCATAATATGGCGCGGTATCCTTGTCAAAATCAACGTCCTTAATAGGGCGCGGTATTCGTGCCTAAATAAACGTCCATAATATGGCGCGGTATCCATGTCAAAATTAACGTCCATAATATGGCGCGGTATCCGTGCCAAAATTAACGTGCATAATATGGCGCGGTGTCCATGCCAAAATTAACGTCCATATTATGGCGCAGTATACATGTCAAAATTAACATCCAGAATATGGCGCGGTATCTATGCCAAAATTAATGTCCATAATATAGCGCAGTATCCATGCCAAAATTAATGTCCATAATATGGCACGGTATCTATGCCAAAATTAACGTCCATAATATGGTGCGGTATCTATGCCAAATTAACGTCCATAATATTTCATGGCATCTATGCCAAAATTAACGTCCATAATTTGGCGCGATATCCATGCCCAAATTAACGTCCATAATATGGCACGGTATCCATGCCAAAATTAACGTCTTTAATATGGCGTGGTAACCATGCCAAAATTAACGTCCATAATATGTCGCGGTATCCATGCTAAAATCAACGTCCATAATATGGCACGGTTTCCATGCCAAAATTAACGTCTTTAATATGGAGTGGTATCCATGCCAAAATTAACGTCCATAATATGGCACGGTATCCACGCCAAAATTAACGTCTTTAATATGGCGCGGTATCCATGCCAAAATTAACGTCCATAATATGGCGTGGTATCCATGCCAAAATGAACGTTCATAATATGGCGCGGTATCCATGCCAAAATTAACGACCATAATATGGCGCGGTATCCATGCCAAAATCAACGTCCATAATATGGCGCGGTATCGATGTCAAAATCAACGTCCATAATATGGCGCGTATCTATGCCAAAATTAACGTCCATAATATAGCGCAGTATCCATGCCAAAATTAATGTCCATAATATGGCACGGTATCTATGGCAAAATTAACGTCCATAATATGGCGCAGTATCTATGCCAAATTAACGTCCATAATATTTCATGGCATCTATGCCAAAATTAACGTCCATAATATGGCGCGATATCCATGCCAAAATTAACGTCCATAATATGGCACGGTATCGATGCCAAAATTAACGTCTTTAATATGGCGCTGTATCCATGCCAAAATTAACGTTCATAATATGGCCCGCTATCCATGCCAAAATTAACGTCCATAATATGGTGTGGAATCCATGGCAAAATTAACGTCCATAATATGGCGCGGTATCCATGGCAAAATTAACGTCCATAATATGGCACGGTATCCGTGCCAAAATTAACGTCCATAATATGGCGCGGTGTCCATGCCAAAATTAACGTTGATAATATGGCGCGGTATCCATGTCAAAATTCACGTCCATAATAAGACGCGGTATCCATGCCAAAATTAACGTCCATAATATGGCGCGGTATCCGTGCCAAAATTAACGTCCATAATATGGTGCGGTATCCATGTCAAAATTAACATCCATAATACGTTGTGGTATCTATGCCAAAATTAACGTCCATAATATGGCACGGTATCTATGCCAAAATTAACGTCCATAATATGGCGCGGTATCTATGCCAAATTAACGTCCATAATATGGCAAGGTATCTATGCCAAAATTAACGTCCATAATATGGCACGGTATCTATGCCAAAATTAATGTCCATAATATGGTGCTGTATCCATGCCAAAATTAATGTTCATAATATGGCGTGGTATCCATGCCAAAATTAACGTCCATAATATGGCACGGTATCCATGTCAAAATTAACGTCCATAATATGGCGCGGTATCCATGCCAAAATTAACATGCATAATATGGCGCGGTGTCCATGCCAAAATTAACGTCCATATTATGGCGCAGTATACATGTCAAAATTAACATCCATAATATGGCGCGGTATCTATGCCAAAATTAACGTCCATAATATGGCGTGGTATCCATGCCAAAATTAATGTCCATAATATGGCACGGTATCTGTGCCAAAATTAACGTTCATAATATGGCGCGGTATCTATGCCAAATTAACGTCCATAAGATGGCACGATATGTATGCCAAAATTAACGTCCATAATATGGCGCGGTATCCATGTCAAAATTAACGTCCATAATATGGCGCGGTATCCATGCCAAAATTAACGTCCATAATATGGCGCAGTATCCATGCCAAAATCAACGTCCATAATATGGCGCGGTATCCATGCCAAAATCAACGTCCATAATATGGCGCGGTATCCATGCCAAGATTAACGTGCATATTATGGCGCTGTATCCATGTTAAAATTAATGTCCATAATATGGCGCGGTATCCATGCCAAAAATAACATCCATAATATGGCGCGGTATCCATGCCAAAATTAACGTCCATAATATGGCACGGTATCTATGCCAAAATTAACGTCCATAATATGGCGCGATATCTATGACAAATTAATGTCCATAATATGGCGTCGTATCCATGTCAAAATTAACGTCCATAATATGGCGCGGTATCCGTGCCAAAAATAACGTCCATAATATGGCGCAGTATCCATGTCAAAATTAATGTCCATAATATGGCGTGGTATCCATGCCAAAATTAACGTCCATAATATGGCGCAGTATCCATGCCAAAATTAACGTCCATAATATAGCACGGTATCCATGCTAAAATTAACGTCAATAATATGGCGCGGTATCCATGCCAAAATTAACGTCCATAATATGGCATGGTATCCATGCCAAGATTAACGTGCATATTATGGCGCGGAATCCATGTTAAAATTAACGTCCATAATATGGCGCGGTATCCATGCCAAAATCAACGTCCATAATATGGCGCGATATCCATGCAAAAATCAACGTCCATAATATGGCGCGGTATCCATGCCAAGATTAACGTGCATATTATGGCGTGGAATCCATGTTAAAATTAACGTCCATAATATGGCGTGGTATCCATGGCAAAATTAACGTCCATAATATGGCGCAGATCCGTGCCAAAATTAACGTCCATAATATGGCGCGGTGTCCATGCCAAAATTAACGTCCATAATATGGCATGGTATCTATGTCAAAATTAATGTCCATAATATGGCGCGGTATCTATGCCAAAATTAAAGTTCATATTATGGTGCGGTATCCATGCCAAAATTAACGTCCATAATATGGCGCGGTATCTAAGCCAAAATTAAAGTCCATAATATGGCGCGGTATCCATGCCAAAATGAACGTTCATAATATGGCGCGGTATCCATGCCAAAATTAACGTCCATAATATGGCGTGGTATCCATGTCAAAATTAACGTCCATAATATGGCGCGGTATCCATGCCAAAATAAACGTCCATAATATGGCGCAGTATCCATGTCAAAATTAACGTCCATACTATGGCGCGGTATCCGTGACAAAATTAATGTGCATAATATGGCGCGGTGTCCATGCCAAAATTAACGTCCATATTATGGCGCAGTATACATGTCAAAATTAACATCCAGAATATGGCGCGGTATCTATGCCAAAATTAACGTCCATAATATAGTGCAGTATCCATGCCAAAATTAATGTCCATAATATGGCACGGTATCTATGCCAAAATTAACGTCCATAATATGGTGCGGTATCTATGCCAAATTAACGTCCATAATATGGCGCGGTATCCATGCCAAGATTAACGTGCATATTATGGCGCGGAATCCATGTTAAAATTAACGTTCATAATATGGCGCGGTATCCATGCCAAAATCAATGTCCATAATATGGCGCGATATCCATGCAAAAATCAACGTCCATAATATGGCACGGTATCCATGCCAAGATTAACGTGCATATTATGGCGCGGAATCCATGTTAAAATTAACATCCATAATATGGCGTGGTATCCATGGCAAAATTAACGTCCATAATATGGCGCAGATCCGTGCCAAAATTAAAGTTCATATTATGGCGAGGTATCCATGCCAAAATTAACGTCCATAATATGGTGCGGTATCTAAGCCAAAATTAACGTCCATAATATGGCGCAGATCCGTGTCAAAATTAACGTCCATAATATGGCGCGGTGTCCATGCCAAAATTAACGTCCATAATATGGCGTGGTATCTATGTCAAAATTAATGTCCATACATGTAATATGGCGCGGTATCTATGCCAAAATTAAAGTTCATATTATGGCGCGGTATCCATGCCAAAATTACCGTCCATAATATGGCGCGGTATCTAAGCCAAAATTAACGTCCATAATATGGCGCGGTATCCATGCCAAAATGAACGTTCATAATCTGGCGTGGTATCCATGCCAAAATTAAAGTACATAATATGGCGCGGTATCCATGTCAAAATTAACGTCCATAAAATGGCGCGGTATCCATGCCAAAATGAACATCCATAATATGGCGCGGTATCCTTGTCAAAATCAACGTCCTTAATATGGCGCGGTATCCGTGCCAAAATAAACGTCCATAATATGGCGCGGTATCCATGTCAAAATTAACGTCCATAATATGGCGCGGTATCCGTGCCAAAATCAACGTGCATAATATGGCGCGGTGTCCATGCCAAAAGTAACGTAAATATTATGGCGCAGTATACATGTCAAAATTAACATCCAGAATATGGCGCGGTATCTATGCCAAAATTAACGTCCATAATATAGCGCAGTATCCATGCCAAAATTAATGTCCATAATATGGCACGGTATCTATGCCAAAATTAACGTCCATAATATGGCGCGGTATCTATGCCAAATTAACGTCCATAATATTTCATGGCATCTATGCCAAAATTAACGTCCATAATATGGCGCGATATCCATGCCAAAATTAACGTCCATAATATGGCACGGTATCGATGCCAAAATTAACGTCTTTAATATGGCGCTGTATCCATGCCAAAATTAACGTTCATAATATGGCCCGCTATCCATGCCAAAATTAACGTCCATAATATGGCGTGGTATCTAAGCCAAAATTAACGTCCATAATATCGCGCGGTATCCATGCCAAAATGAACGTTCATAATATGGCGCGGTATCCATGCCAAAATTAACGTCCAAAATATGGCGCGGTATCCATGTCAAAATTAACGTCCATAATATGGCGCGGTATCCATGCCAAAATGAACGTTCATAATATGGCGCGGTATCCATGCCAAAATTAATGTCCATAATATGGCGCGGTATCCATGTCAAAATTAACGTCCATAATATGGCGCGGTATCCATGCCAAAATGAACGTCCATAATATGGCGCGGTATCCTTGTCAAAATCAACGTCCATAATATGGCGCGGTATCCGTGCCAAAATAAACGTCCATAATATGGCGCGGTATCCATGTCAAAATTAACGTCCATAATATGGCACGGTATCCGTGCCAAAATTAACGTGCATAATATGGCGCGGTGTCCATGCCAAAATTAACGTCCATATTATGGCGCAGTATACATGTCAAAATTAACATCCAGAATATGGCACGGTATCTATGCCAAAATTAACGTCCATAATATAGCGCAGTATCCATGCCAAAATTAATGTCCATAATATGGCACGGTATCTATGCCAAAATTAACGTCCATAATATGGCGCGGTATCTATGCCAAATTAACGTCCATAATATTTCATGGCATCTATGCCAAAATTAACGTCCATAATATGGCGCGCTATCCATGCCAAAATTAACGTCCATAATATGGCACGGTATCCATGCCAAAATTAATGTCTTTAATATGGCGTGGTAACCATGCCAAAATTAACGTCCATAATATGGCGCGGTATCCATGCCAAAATCAACGTCCATAATATGGCACGGTATCCATGCCAAAATTAACGTCTTTAATATGGCGTGGTATCCATGCCAAAATTAACGTCCATAATATGGCACGGTATCCATGCCAAAATTAACGTCTTTAATATGGCGCGGTATCCATGCCAAAATAAACGTCCATAATATGGCGCGGTATCCATGCCAAAATTAATGTCTTTAATATGGCGTGGTAACCATGCCAAAATGAACGTCCATAATATGGCGCGGTATCCTTGTCAAAATCAACGTCCTTAATATGGCGCGGTATTCGTGCCTAAATAAACGTCCATAATATGGCGCGGTATCCATGTCAAAATTAACGTCCATAATATGGCGCGGTATCCGTGCCAAAATTAACGTGCATAATATGGCGCGGTGTCCATGCCAAAATTAACGTCCATATTATGGCGCAGTATACATGTCAAAATTAACATCCAGAATATGGCGCGGTATCTATGCCAAAATTAATGTCCATAATATAGCGCAGTATCCATGCCAAAATTAATGTCCATAATATGGCACGGTATCTATGCCAAAATTAACGTCCATAATATGGTGCGGTATCTATGCCAAATTAACGTCCATAATATTTCATGGCATCTATGCCAAAATTAACGTCCATAATTTGGCGCGATATCCATGCCCAAATTAACGTCCATAATATGGCACGGTATCCATGCCAAAATTAACGTCTTTAATATGGCGTGGTAACCATGCCAAAATTAACGTCCATAATATGTCGCGGTATCCATGCTAAAATCAACGTCCATAATATGGCACGGTTTCCATGCCAAAATTAACGTCTTTAATATGGAGTGGTATCCATGCCAAAATTAACGTCCATAATATGGCACGGTATCCACGCCAAAATTAACGTCTTTAATATGGCGCGGTATCCATGCCAAAATTAACGTCCATAATATGGCGTGGTATCCATGCCAAAATGAACGTTCATAATATGGCGCGGTATCCATGCCAAAATTAACGACCATAATATGGCGCGGTATCCATGCCAAAATCAACGTCCATAATATGGCGCGGTATCGATGCCAAAATCAACGTCCATAATATGGCGCGGTATCCATGCCAAGATTAACGTGCATATTATGGCGCGGAATCCATGTTAAAATTAACGTTCATAATATGGCGCGGTATCCATGCCAAAATCAATGTCCATAATATGGCGCGATATCCATGCAAAAATCAACGTCCATAATATGGCACGGTATCCATGCCAAGATTAACGTGCATATTATGGCGCGGAATCCATGTTAAAATTAACATCCATAATATGGCGTGGTATCCATGGCAAAATTAACGTCCATAATATCGCGCAGATCCGTGCCAAAATTAACGTCCATAATATGGCGCGGTGTCCATGCCAAAATTAACGTCCATAATATGGCGTGGTATCTATGTCAAAATTAATGTCCATAATATGGCACGGTATCTATGCCAAAATTAAAGTTCATATTATGGCGAGGTATCCATGCCAAAATTAACGTCCATAATATGGTGCGGTATCTAAGCCAAAATTAACGTCCATAATATGGCGCGGTATCCATGCCAAAATGAACGTTCATAATATGGCGCGGTATCCATGCCAAAATTAATGTCCATAATATGGCGCGGTATCCATGTCAAAATTAACGTCCATAATATGGCGCGGTATCCATGCCAAAATGAACGTCCATAATATGGCGCGGTATCCTTGTCAAAATCAACGTCCATAATATGGCGCGGTATCCGTGCCAAAATAAACGTCCATAATATGGCGCGGTATCCATGTCAAAATTAACGTCCATAATATGGCGCGGTATCCGTGCCAAAATTAACGTGCATAATATGGCACGGTGTCCATGCCAAAATTAACGTCCATATTATGGCGCAGTATACATGTCAAAATTAACATCCAGAATATGGCACGGTATCTATGCCAAAATTAACGTCCATAATATAGCGCAGTATCCATGCCAAAATTAATGTCCATAATATGGCACGGTATCTATGCCAAAATTAACGTCCATAATATGGCGCGGTATCTATGCCAAATTAACGTCCATAATATTTCATGGCATCTATGCCAAAATTAACGTCCATAATATGGCGCGCTATCCATGCCAAAATTAACGTCCATAATATGGCACGGTATCCATGCCAAAATTAATGTCTTTAATATGGCGTGGTAACCATGCCAAAATTAACGTCCATAATATGGCGCGGTATCCATGCCAAAATCAACGTCCATAATATGGCACGGTATCCATGCCAAAATTAACGTCTTTAATATGGCGTGGTATCCATGCCAAAATTAACGTCCATAATATGGCACGGTATCCATGCCAAAATTAACGTCTTTAATATGGCGCGGTATCCATGCCAAAATAAACGTCCATAATATGGCGCGGTATCCATGCCAAAATGAACGTTCATAATATGGCGCGGTATCCATGCCAAAATTAACGACCATAATATGGCGCGGTATCCATGTCAAAATTAACGTCCATAATATGGCGCGGTATCCATGCCAAAATCAACGTCCATAATATGGCGCGGTATCCTTGTCAAAATCAACGTCCTTAATATGGCGCGGTATCCGTGCCAAAATAAACGTCCATAATATGGCACGGTATCCATGTCAAAATTAACGTCCATAATATGGCGCGGTATCCGTGCCAAAATTAACGTGCATAATATGGCGCGGTGTCCATGCCAAAATTAACGTCCATATTATGGCGCAGAATACATGTCAAAATTAACATCCAGAATATGGCGCGGTATCTATGCCAAAATTAACGTCCATAATATAGCGCAGTATCCATGCCAAAATTAATGTCCATAATATGGTACGGTATCTATGGCAAAATTAACGTCCATAATATGGCGCGGTATCTATGCCAAATTAACGTCCATAATATTTCATGGCATCTATGCCAAAATTAACGTCCATAATATGGCGAGATATCCATGCCAAAATTAACGTCCATAATATGGCACGGTATCGATGCCAAAATTAACGTCTTTAATATGTCGCTGTATCCATGCCAAAATTAACGTTCATAATATGGCCCGCTATCCATGCCAAAATTAACGTCCATAATATGGTGTGGAATCCATGGCAAAATTAACGTCCATAATATGGCGCGGTATCCATGGCAAAATTAACGTCCATAATATGGCGCGGTATCCGTGCCAAAATTAACGTCCATAATATGGCGCGGTGTCCATGCCAAAATTAACGTTGATAATATGGCGCGGTATCCATGTCGAAATTAACGTCCATAATATGGCACGGTATCCGTGCCAAAATTAACGTGCATAATATGGCGCGGTGTCCATGCCAAAATTAACGTCCATATTATGGCGCAGTATACATGTCAAAATTAACATCCAGAATATGGCGCGGTATCTATGCCAAAATTAATGTCCATAATATAGCGCAGTATCCATGCCAAAATTAATGTCCATAATATGGCACGGTATCTATGGCAAAATTAACGTCCATAATATGGCGCAGTATCTATGCCAAATTAACGTCCATAATATTTCATGGCATCTATGCCAAAATTAACGTCCATAATATGGCGCGATATCCATGCCAAAATTAACGTCCATAATATGGCACGGTATCGATGCCAAAATTAACGTCTTTAATATGGCGCTGTATCCATGCCAAAATTAACGTTCATAATATGGCCCGCTATCCATGCCAAAATTAACGTCCATAATATGGTGTGGAATCCATGGCAAAATTAACGTCCATAATATGGTGCGGTATCCATGGCAAAATTAACGTCCATAATATGGCGCGGTATCCGTGCCAAAATTAACGTCCATAATATGGCGCGGTGTCCATGCCAAAATTAACGTTGATAATATGGCGCGGTATCCATGTCAAAATTCACGTCCATAATAAGACGCGGTATCCATGCCAAAATTAACGTCCATAATATGGCGCGGTATCCGTGCCAAAATTAACGTCCATAATATGGTGCGGTATCCATGTCAAAATTAACATCCATAATACGTTGTGGTATCTATGCCAAAATTAACGTCCATAATATGGCACGGTATCTATGCCAAAATTAACGTCCATAATATGGCGCGGTATCTATGCCAAATTAACGTCCATAATATGGCAAGGTATCTATGCCAAAATTAACGTCCATAATATGGCACGGTATCTATGCCAAAATTAATGTCCATAATATGGTGCTGTATCCATGCCAAAATTAATGTTCATAATATGGCGCGGTATCCATGCCAAAATTAACGTCCATAATATGGCACGGTATCCATGTCAAAATTAACGTCCATAATATGGCGCGGTATCCATGCCAAAATTAACATGCATAATATGGCGCGGTGTCCATGCCAAAATTAACGTCCATATTATGGCGCAGTATACATGTCAAAATTAACATCCATAATATGGCGTGGTATCCATGCCAAAATTAATGTCCATAATATGGCACGGTATCTGTGCCAAAATTAACGTTCATAATATGGCGCGGTATCTATGCCAAATTAACGTCCATAATATGGCACGATATGTATGCCAAAATTAACGTCCATAATATGGCGCGGTATCCATGTCAAAATTAACGTCCATAATATGGCGCGGTATCCATGCCAAAATTAACGTCCATAATATGGCGCGGTATCCATGCCAAAATTAACGTCTATAATATGGCGTGGTATCCATGCCAAAATTAACGTCCATAATATGGCGCAGTATCCATGCCAAAATCAACGTCCATAATATGGCGCGGTATCCATGCCAAAATCAACGTCCATAATATGGCGCGGTATCCATGCCAAGATTAACGTGCATATTATGGCGCTGTATCCATGTTAAAATTAACGTCCATAATATGGCGCGGTATCCATGCCAAAAATAACATCCATAATATGGCGCGGTATCCATGCCAAAATTAACGTCCATAATATGGCACGGTATCTATGCCAAAATTAACGTCCATAATATGGCGCGATATCTATGACAAATTAATGTCCATAATATGGCGTCGTATCCATGTCAAAATTAACGTCCATAATATGGCGCGGTATCCGTGCCAAAAATAACGTCCATAATATGGCGCGGTATCCATGCCAAAATCAACGTCCATAATATGGCACGGTATCCATGCCAAAATTAACGTCCATAATATGGCACGGTATCTATGCCAAAATTAACGTCCATAATATGGCGCAGTATCCATGTCTAAATTAATGTCCATAATATGGCGCGGTATCCATGCCAAGATTAACGTGCATATTATGGCGTGGAATCCATGTTAAAATTAACGTCCATAATATGGCGTGGTATCCATGGCAAAATTAACGTCCATAATATGGCGCAGATCCGTGCCAAAATTAACGTCCATAATATGGCGCGGTGTCCATGCCAAAATTAACGTCCATAATATGGCGTGGTATCTATGTCAAAATTAATGTCCATAATATGGCGCGGTATCTATGCCAAAATTAAAGTTCATATTATGGTCGGTATCCATGCCAAAATTAACGTCCATAATATGGCGCGGTATCTAAGCCAAAATTAAAGTCCATAATATGGCGCGGTATCCATGCCAAAATGAACGTTCATAATATGGCGCGGTATCCATGCCAAAATTAACGTCCATAATATGGCGTGGTATCCATGTCAAAATTAACGTCCATAATATGGCGCGGTATCCATGCCAAAATAAACGTCCATAATATGGCGCGGTATCCATGTCAAAATTAACGTCCATACTATGGCGCGGTATCCGTGACAAAATTAATGTGCATAATATGGCGCGGTGTCCATGCCAAAATTAACGTCCATATTATGGCGCAGTATACATGTCAAAATTAACATCCAGAATATGGCGCGGTATCTATGCCAAAATTAACGTCCATAATATAGTGCAGTATCCATGCCAAAATTAATGTCCATAATATGGCACGGTATCTATGCCAAAATTAACGTCCATAATATGGTGCGGTATCTATGCCAAATTAACGTCCATAATATTTCATGGCATCTATGCCAAAATTAACGTCCATAATATGGCGCGGTATGTATGCCAAAATTAAAGTCCATATTATGGCGCGGTATACATGCCAAAATTAACGTCCATAATATGGCGCGGTATCCATGGCAAAATTAACGTCCATAATATGGCGCGTTATCCGTGCCAAAATTAACGTCCATAATATGGCGCGGTGTCCATGCCAAAATTAACGTCCATAATATGGCGCGGTATCTATGTCAAAATTAACGTCCATAATATGGCGCCGTATCTATGTCAAAATTAACGTCCATAATATGGCGCGGTATGTATGCCAAAATTAAAGTCCATATTATGGCACGGCATCCATGCCAAAATTAACGTCCATAATATGGCACGGTATCTATGCCAAAATTAACGTCCATAATATGGCGCGGTATCCGTGCCAAAATTAACGTCCATAATATGGTGCGGTATCCATGTCAAAATTAACGTCCATAATACGTTGTGGTATCCATGTCAAAATTAACGTCCATAATATGGCGCAGTATCCATGTCAAAATTAACGTCCATAATATGGCGCAGTATCTATGCCAAAATAAACGTCCATAATATGGCACGGTATCCATGTCAAAATTAACGTCCATAATATTGCGCGGTATCCGTGCCAAAATTAACGTGCATAATATGGCGCGGTGTCCATGCCAAAATTAACGTCCATATTATGGCGCAGTATACATGTCAAAATTAACATCCAGAATATGGCACGGTATCTATGCCAAAATTAATGTCCATAATATAGCGCAGTATCCATGCCAAAATTAATGTCCATAATATGGCACGGTATCTATGCCAAAATTAACGTCCATAATATGGCGCGGTATCTATGCCAAATTAACGTCCATAATATTTCATGGCATCTATGCCAAAATTAACGTCCATAATATGGCGCGCTATCCATGCCAAAATTAACGTCCATAATATGGCACGGTATCCATGCCAAAATTAATGTCTTTAAAATGGCGTGGTAACCATGCCAAAATTAACGTCCATAATATGGCGCGGTATCCATGCCAAAATCAACGTCCATAATATGGCACGGTATCCATGCCAAAATTAACGTCTTTAATATGGCGTGGTATCCATGCCAAAATTAACGTCCATAATATGGCACGGTATCCATGCCAAAATTAACGTCTTTAATATGGCGCGGTATCCATGCCAAAATAAACGTCCATAATATGGCGCGGTATCCATGCCAAAATGAACGTTCATAATATGGCGCGGTATCCATGCCAAAATTAACGACCATAATATGGCGCGGTATCCATGTCAAAATTAACGTCCATAATATGGCGCGGTATCCATGCCAAAATCAACGTCCATAATATGGCGCGGTATCCTTGTCAAAATCAACGTCCTTAATATGGCGCGGTATCCGTGCCAAAATAAACGTCCATAATATGGCGCGGTATCCATGTCAAAATTAACGTCCATAATATGGCGCGGTATCCGTGCCAAAATTAACGTGCATAATATGGCGCGGTGTCCATGCCAAAATTAACGTCCATATTATGGCGCAGAATACATGTCAAAATTAACATCCAGAATATGGCGCGGTATCTATGCCAAAATTAACGTCCATAATATAGCGCAGTATCCATGCCAAAAAAAATGTCCATAATATGGTACGGTATCTATGGCAAAATTAACGTCCATAATATGGCGCGGTATCTATGCCAAATTAACGTCCATAATATTTCATGGCATCTATGCCAAAATTAACGTCCATAATATGGCGCGATATCCATGCCAAAATTAACGTCCATAATATGGCACGGTATCGATGCCAAAATTAACGTCTTTAATATGTCGCTGTATCCATGCCAAAATTAACGTTCATAATATGGCCCGCTATCCATGCCAAAATTAACGTCCATAATATGGCGCGGTATCCATGGCAAAATTAACGTCCATAATATGGCGCGGTATCCGTGCCAAAATTAACGTCCATAATATGGCGCGGTGTCCATGCCAAAATTAACGTTGATAATATGGCGCGGTATCCATGTCGAAATTAACGTCCATAATATGGCACGGTATCCGTGCCAAAATTAACGTGCATAATATGGCGCGGTGTCCATGCCAAAATTAACGTCTTTAATATGGCGTGGTATCCATGCCAAAATAAACGTCCATAATATGGCGCGGCATCCATGCCAAAATGAACGTTCATAATATGGCGCGGTATCCATGCCAAAATTAACGACCATAATATGGCGCGGTATCCATGTCAAAATTAACGTCCATAATATGGCGCGGTATCCATGCCAAAATCAACGTCCATAATATGGCGCGGTATTCATGCCAAGATTAACGTGCATATTATGGCGCGGAATCCATGTTAAAATTAACGTCCATAATATGGCGCGGTATCCATGCCAAAATCAACGTCCATAATATGGCGCAATACCCATGCAAAAATCAACGTCCATAATATGGCGCGGTATCCATGCCAAGATTAACGTGCATATTATGGCGCGGAATCCATGTTAAAATTAACGTCCATAATATGGTGTGGTATCCATGGCAAAATTAACGTCCATAATATGGCGCAGATCCGTGCCAAAATTAACGTCCATAATATGGCGCGGTGTCCATGCCAAAATTAACGTCCATAATATGGCGTGGTATCTATGTCAAAATTAATGTCCATACATGTAATATGGCGCGGTATCTATGCCAAAATTAAAGTTCATATTATGGCGCGGTATCCATGCCAAAATTAACGTCCATAATATGGCGCGGTATCTAAGCCAAAATTAACATCCATAATATGGCGCGGTATCCATGCCAAAATGAACGTTCATAATCTGGCGTGGTATCCATGCCAAAATTAAAGTCCATAATATGGCGCGGTATCCATGTCAAAATTAACGTCCATAATATGGCGCGGTATCCATGCCAAAATGAACGTCCATAATATGGCACGGTATCGATGCCAAAATTAACGTCTTTAATATGGCGTTGTATCCATGCCACAATTAACGTTCATAATATGGCCCGCTATCCATGCCAAAATTAACGTCCATAATATGGCAGGGTATCTATGTCAAAATTAATGTCCATAATATGGCGTGGTATCTATGCCAAAATTAAAGTTCATATTATGGCGCGGTATCCATGCCAAAATTAACATCCATAATATGGCGCGGTATCTAAGCCAAAATTAACGTCCATAATATCGCGCGGTATCCATGCCAAAATGAACGTTCATAATATGGCGCGGTATCCATGCCAAAATTAACGTCCAAAATATGGCGCGGTATCCATGTCAAAATTAACGTCCATAATATGGCGCGGTATCCATGCCAAAATGAACGTCCATAATATGGCGTGGTATCCTTGTCAAAATCAACGTCCTTAATATGGCGCGGTATCCGTGCCTAAATAAACGTCCATAATATGCCGCGGTATCCATGTCAAAATTAACGTCCATAATATGGCGCTGTATCCGTGCCAAAATTAACATGCATAATATGGCGCGGTGTCCATGCCAAAATTAACGTCCATATTATGGCGCAGTATACATGTCAAAATTAACATCCAGAATATGGCGCGGTATCCATGCCAAAATCAACGTCCATAATATGGCGCGATATCCATGCAAAAATCAACGTCCATAATATGGCGCGGTATCCATGCCAAGATTAACGTGCATATTATGGTGCGGAATCCATGTTAAAATTAACGTCCATAATATGGTGTGGTATCCGTGTCAAAATTAACGTCCATAATATGGCGCGGTGTCCATGCCAAAATTAACGTCCATAATATGGCGTGGTATCTATGTCAAAATTAATGTCCATACATGTAATATGGCGCGGTATCTATGCCAAAATTAAAGTTCATATTATGGCGCGGTATCCATGCCAAAATTACCGTCCATAATATGGCGCGGTATCTAAGCCAAAATTAACGTCCATAATATGGCGCGGTATCCATGCCAAAATGAACGTTCATAATCTGGCGTGGTATCCATGCCAAAATTAAAGTACATAATATGGCGCGGTATCCATGTCAAAATTAACGTCCATAAAATGGCGCGGTATCCATGCCAAAATGAACATCCATAATATGGCGCGGTATCCTTGTCAAAATCAACGTCCTTAATATGGCGCGGTATCCGTGCCAAAATAAACGTCCATAATATGGCGCGGTATCCATGTCAAAATTAACGTCCATAATATGGCGCGGTATCCGTGCCAAAATCAACGTGCATAATATGGCGCGGTGTCCATGCCAAAATTAACGTAAATATTATGGCGCAATATACATGTCAAAATTAACATCCAGAATATGGCGCGGTATCTATGCCAAAATTAACGTCCATAATATAGCGCAGTATCCATGCCAAAATTAATGTCCATAATATGGCACGGTATCTATGCCAAAATTAACGTCCATAATATGGCGCGGTATCTATGCCAAATTAACGTCCATAATATTTCATGGCATCTATGCCAAAATTAACGTCCATAATATGGCGCGATATCCATGCCAAAATTAACGTCCATAATATGGCACGGTATCGATGCCAAAATTAACGTCTTTAATATGGCGCTGTATCCATGCCAAAATTAACGTTCATAATATGGCCCGCTATCCATGCCAAAATTAACGTCCATAATATGGCGTGGTATCTAAGCCAAAATTAACGTCCATAATATCGCGCGGTATCCATGCCAAAATGAACGTTCATAATATGGCGCGGTATCCATGCCAAAATTAACGTCCAAAATATGGCGCGGTATCCATGTCAAAATTAACGTCCATAATATGGCGTGGTATCCATGCCAAAATGAACGTCCATAATATGGCGCGGTATCCTTGTCAAAATCAACGTCCTTAATATGGCGCGGTATTCGTGCCTAAATAAACGTCCATAATATGGCGCGGTATCCATGTCAAAATTAACGTCCATAATATGGCGCGGTATCCGTGCCAAAATTAACGTGCATAATATGGCGCGGTGTCCATGCCAAAATTAACGTCCATATTATGGCGCAGTATACATGTCAAAATTAACATCCAGAAATATGGCGCGGTATCTATGCCAAAATTAATGTCCATATATAGCGCAGTATCCATGCCAAAATTAATGTCCATAATATGGCACGGTATCTATGCCAAAATTAACGTCCATAATATGGTGCGGTATCTATGCCAAATTAACGTCCATAATATTTCATGGCATCTATGCCAAAATTAACGTCCATAATTTGGCGCGATATCCATGCCAAAATTAACGTCCATAATATGGCACGGTATCCATGCCAAAATTAACGTCTTTAATATGGCGTGGTAACCATGCCAAAATTAACGTCCATAATATGTCGCGGTATCCATGCCAAAATCAACGTCCATAATATGGCACGGTTTCCATGCCAAAATTAACGTCTTTAATATGGAGTGGTATCCATGCCAAAATTAACGTCCATAATATGGCACGGTATCCACGCCAAAATTAACGTCTTTAATATGGCGCTGTATCCATGCCAAAATTAACGTCCATAATATGGCGCGGTATCCATGCCAAAATGAACGTTCATAATATGGCGCGGTATCCATGCCAAAATTAACGACCATAATATGGCGCGGTATCCATGCCAAAATCAACGTCCATAATATGGCGCGGTATCCATGCCAAAATCAACGTCCATAATATGGCGCGGTATCCATGCCAAGATTAACGTGCATATTATGGCGCGGAATCCATGTTAAAATTAACGTTCATAATATGGCGCGGTATCCATGCCAAAATCAATGTCCATAATATGGCGCGATATCCATGCAAAAATCAACGTCCATAATATGGCACGGTATCCATGCCAAGATTAACGTGCATATTATGGCGCGGAATCCATGTTAAAATTAACATCCATAATATGGCGTGGTATCCATGGCAAAATTAACGTCCATAATATGGCGCAGATCCGTGCCAAAATTAAAGTTCATATTATGGCGAGGTATCCATGCCAAAATTAACGTCCATAATATGGTGCGGTATCTAAGCCAAAATTAACGTCCATAATATGGCGCGGTATCCATGCCAAAATGAACGTTCATAATATGGCGCGGTATCCATGCCAAAATTAATGTCCATAATATGGCGCGGTATCCATGTCAAAATTAACGTCCATAATATGGCGCGGTATCCATGCCAAAATGAACGTCCATAATATGGCGCGGTATCCTTGTCAAAATCAACGTCCATAATATGGCGCGGTATCCGTGCCAAAATAAACGTCCATAATATGGCGCGGTATCCATGTCAAAATTAACGTCCATAATATGGCGCGGTATCCGTGCCAAAATTAACGTGCATAATATGGCACGGTGTCCATGCCAAAATTAACGTCCATATTATGGCGCAGTATACATGTCAAAATTAACATCCAGAATATGGCACGGTATCTATGCCAAAATTAACGTCCATAATATAGCGCAGTATCCATGCCAAAATTAATGTCCATAATATGGCACGGTATCTATGCCAAAATTAACGTCCATAATATGGCGCGGTATCTATGCCAAATTAACGTCCATAATATTTCATGGCATCTATGCCAAAATTAACGTCCATAATATGGCGCGCTATCCATGCCAAAATTAACGTCCATAATATGGCACGGTATCCATGCCAAAATTAATGTCTTTAATATGGCGTGGTAACCATGCCAAAATTAACGTCCATAATATGGCGCGGTATCCATGCCAAAATCAACGTCCATAATATGGCACGGTATCCATGCCAAAATTAACGTCTTTAATATGGCGTGGTATCCATGCCAAAATTAACATCCAGAATATGGCGCGGTATCTATGCCAAAATTAACGTCCATAATATGGCGTGGTGTCCATGCCAAAATTAACGTCCATAATATGGTACGGTATCTATGGCAAAATTAACGTCCATAATATGGCGCGGTATCTATGCCAAATTAACGTCCATAATATTTCATGGCATCTATGCCAAAATTAACGTCCATAATATGGCGCGATATCCATGCCAAAATTAACGTCCATAATATGGCACGGTATCGATGCCAAAATTAACGTCTTTAATATGGCGCTGTATCCATGCCAAAATTAACGTTCATAATATGGCCCGCTATCCATGCCAAAATTAACGTCCATAATATGGCGTGGTATCTAAGCCAAAATTAACGTCCATAATATCGCGCGGTATCCATGCCAAAATGAACGTTCATAATATGGCGCGGTATCCATGCCAAAATTAACGTCCAAAATATGGCGCGGTATCCATGTCAAAATTAACGTCCATAATATGGCGTGGTATCCATGCCAAAATGAACGTCCATAATATGGCGCGGTATCCTTGTCAAAATCAACGTCCTTAATATGGCGCGGTATTCGTGCCTAAATAAACGTCCATAATATGGCGCGGTATCCATGTCAAAATTAACGTCCATAATATGGCGCGGTATCCGTGCCAAAATTAACGTGCATAATATGGCGCGGTGTCCATGCCAAAATTAACGTCCATATTATGGCGCAGTATACATGTCAAAATTAACATCCAGAATATGGCGCGGTATCTATGCCAAAATTAATGTCCATAATATAGCGCAGTATCCATGCCAAAATTAATGTCCATAATATGGCACGGTATCTATGCCAAAATTAACGTCCATAATATGGCGCGGTATCTATGCCAAATTAACGTCCATAATATTTCATGGCATCTATGCCAAAATTAACGTCCATAATATGGCGCGATATCCATGCCAAAATTAACGTCCATAATATGGCACGGTATCGATGCCAAAATTAACGTCTTTAATATGGCGCTGTATCCATGCCAAAATTAACGTTCATAATATGGCCCGCTATCCATGCCAAAATTAACGTCCATAATATGGCGTGGTATCTAAGCCAAAATTAACGTCCATAATATCGCGCGGTATCCATGCCAAAATGAACGTTCATAATATGGCGCGGTATCCATGCCAAAATTAACGTCCAAAATATGGCGCGGTATCCATGTCAAAATTAACGTCCATAATATGGCGTGGTATCCATGCCAAAATGAACGTCCATAATATGGCGCGGTATCCTTGTCAAAATCAACGTCCTTAATATGGCGCGGTATTCGTGCCTAAATAAACGTCCATAATATGGCGCGGTATCCATGTCAAAATTAACGTCCATAATATGGCGCGGTATCCGTGCCAAAATTAACGTGCATAATATGGCGCGGTGTCCATGCCAAAATTAACGTCCATATTATGGCGCAGTATACATGTCAAAATTAACATCCAGAATATGGCGCGGTATCCATGCCAAAATCAACGTCCATAATATGGCGCGATATCCATGCAAAAATCAACGTCCATAATATGGCGCGGTATCCATGCCAAGATTAACGTGCATATTATGGTGCGGAATCCATGTTAAAATTAACGTCCATAATATGGTGTGGTATCCATGGCAAAATTAACGTCCATAATATGGCGCAGATCCGTGTCAAAATTAACGTCCATAATATGGCGCGGTGTCCATGCCAAAATTAACGTCCATAATATGGCGTGGTATCTATGTCAAAATTAATGTCCATACATGTAATATGGCGCGGTATCTATGCCAAAATTAAAGTTCATATTATGGCGCGGTATCCATGCCAAAATTACCGTCCATAATATGGCGCGGTATCTAAGCCAAAATTAACGTCCATAATATGGCGCGGTATCCATGCCAAAATGAACGTTCATAATCTGGCGTGGTATCCATGCCAAAATTAAAGTACATAATATGGCGCGGTATCCATGTCAAAATTAACGTCCATAAAATGGCGCGGTATCCATGCCAAAATGAACATCCATAATATGGCGCGGTATCCTTGTCAAAATCAACGTCCTTAATATGGCGCGGTATCCGTGCCAAAATAAACGTCCATAATATGGCGCGGTATCCATGTCAAAATTAACGTCCATAATATGGCGCGGTATCCGTGCCAAAATCAACGTGCATAATATGGCGCGGTGTCCATGCCAAAATTAACGTAAATATTATGGCGCAGTATACATGTCAAAATTAACATCCAGAATATGGCGCGGTATCTATGCCAAAATTAACGTCCATAATATAGCGCAGTATCCATGCCAAAATTAATGTCCATAATATGGCACGGTATCTATGCCAAAATTAACGTCCATAATATGGCGCGGTATCTATGCCAAATTAACGTCCATAATATTTCATGGCATCTATGCCAAAATTAACGTCCATAATATGGCGCGATATCCATGCCAAAATTAACGTCCATAATATGGCACGGTATCGATGCCAAAATTAACGTCTTTAATATGGCGCTGTATCCATGCCAAAATTAACGTTCATAATATGGCCCGCTATCCATGCCAAAATTAACGTCCATAATATGGCGTGGTATCTAAGCCAAAATTAACGTCCATAATATCGCGCGGTATCCATGCCAAAATGAACGTTCATAATATGGCGCGGTATCCATGCCAAAATTAACGTCCAAAATATGGCGCGGTATCCATGTCAAAATTAACGTCCATAATATGGCGTGGTATCCATGCCAAAATGAACGTCCATAATATGGCGCGGTATCCTTGTCAAAATCAACGTCCTTAATATGGCGCGGTATTCGTGCCTAAATAAACGTCCATAATATGGCGCGGTATCCATGTCAAAATTAACGTCCATAATATGGCGCGGTATCCGTGCCAAAATTAACGTGCATAATATGGCGCGGTGTCCATGCCAAAATTAACGTCCATATTATGGCGCAGTATACATGTCAAAATTAACATCCAGAATATGGCGCGGTATCTATGCCAAAATTAATGTCCATAATATAGCGCAGTATCCATGCCAAAATTAATGTCCATAATATGGCACGGTATCTATGCCAAAATTAACGTCCATAATATGGTGCGGTATCTATGCCAAATTAACGTCCATAATATTTCATGGCATCTATGCCAAAATTAACGTCCATAATTTGGCGCGATATCCATGCCAAAATTAACGTCCATAATATGGCACGGTATCCATGCCAAAATTAACGTCTTTAATATGGCGTGGTAACCATGCCAAAATTAACGTCCATAATATGTCGCGGTATCCATGCCAAAATCAACGTCCATAATATGGCACGGTTTCCATGCCAAAATTAACGTCTTTAATATGGAGTGGTATCCATGCCAAAATTAACGTCCATAATATGGCACGGTATCCACGCCAAAATTAACGTCTTTAATATGGCGCTGTATCCATGCCAAAATTAACGTCCATAATATGGCGCGGTATCCATGCCAAAATGAACGTTCATAATATGGCGCGGTATCCATGCCAAAATTAACGACCATAATATGGCGCGGTATCCATGCCAAAATCAACGTCCATAATATGGCGCGGTATCCATGCCAAAATCAACGTCCATAATATGGCGCGGTATCCATGCCAAGATTAACGTGCATATTATGGCACGGAATCCATGTTAAAATTAACGTTCATAATATGGCGCGGTATCCATGCCAAAATCAATGTCCATAATATGGCGCGATATCCATGCAAAAATCAACGTCCATAATATGGCACGGTATCCATGCCAAGATTAACGTGCATATTATGGCGCGGAATCCATGTTAAAATTAACATCCATAATATGGCGTGGTATCCATGGCAAAATTAACGTCCATAATATGGCGCAGATCCGTGCCAAAATTAAAGTTCATATTATGGCGAGGTATCCATGCCAAAATTAACGTCCATAATATGGTGCGGTATCTAAGCCAAAATTAACGTCCATAATATGGCGCGGTATCCATGCCAAAATGAACGTTCATAATATGGCGCGGTATCCATGCCAAAATTAATGTCCATAATATGGCGCGGTATCCATGTCAAAATTAACGTCCATAATATGGCGCGGTATCCATGCCAAAATGAACGTCCATAATATGGCGCGGTATCCTTGTCAAAATCAACGTCCATAATATGGCGCGGTATCCGTGCCAAAATAAACGTCCATAATATGGCGCGGTATCCATGTCAAAATTAACGTCCATAATATGGCGCGGTATCCGTGCCAAAATTAACGTGCATAATATGGCACGGTGTCCATGCCAAAATTAACGTCCATATTATGGCGCAGTATACATGTCAAAATTAACATCCAGAATATGGCACGGTATCTATGCCAAAATTAACGTCCATAATATAGCGCAGTATCCATGCCAAAATTAATGTCCATAATATGGCACGGTATCTATGCCAAAATTAACGTCCATAATATGGCGCGGTATCTATGCCAAATTAACGTCCATAATATTTCATGGCATCTATGCCAAAATTAACGTCCATAATATGGCGCGCTATCCATGCCAAAATTAACGTCCATTATATGGCACGGTATCCATGCCAAAATTAATGTCTTTAATATGGCGTGGTAACCATGCCAAAATTATCGTCCATAATATGGCGCGGTATCCATGCCAAAATCAACGTCCATAATATGGCACGGTATCCATGCCAAAATTAACGTCTTTAATATGGCGTGGTATCCATGCCAAAATTAACGTCCATAATATGGCACGGTATCCATGCCAAAATTAACGTCTTTAATATGGCGCGGTATCCATGCCAAAATAAACGTCCATAATATGGCGCGGTATCCATGCCAAAATGAACGTTCATAATATGGCGCGGTATCCATGCCAAAATTAACGACCATAATATGGCGCGGTATCCATGTCAAAATTAACGTCCATAATATGGCGCGGTATCCATGCCAAAATCAACGTCCATAATATGGCGCGGTATCCTTGTCTAAATCAACGTCCTTAATATGGCGCGGTATCCGTGCCAAAATAAACGTCCATAATATGGCGCGGTATCCATGTCAAAATTAACGTCCATAATATGGCGCGGTATCCGTGCCAAAATTAACGTGCATAATATGGCGCGGTGTCCATGCCAAAACTAACGTCCATATTATGGCGCAGAATACATGTCAAAATTAACATCCAGAATATGGCGCGGTATCTATGCCAAAATTAACGTCCATAATATAGCGCAGTATCCATGCCAAAATTAATGTCCATAATATGGTACGGTATCTATGGCAAAATTAACGTCCATAATATGGCGCGGTATCTATGCCAAATTAACGTCCATAATATTTCATGGCATCTATGCCAAAATTAACGTCCATAATATGGCGCGATATCCATGCCAAAATTAACGTCCATAATATGGCACGGTATCGATGCCAAAATTAACGTCTTTAATATGTTGCTGTATCCATGCCAAAATTAACGTTCATAATATGGCCCGCTATCCATGCCAAAATTAACGTCCATAATATGGTGTGGAATCCATGGCAAAATTAACGTCCATAATATGGCGCGGTATCCATGGCAAAATTAACGTCCATAATATGGCGCGGTATTCGTGCCAAAATTAACGTCCATAATATGGCGCGGTGTCCATGCCAAAATTAACGTTGATAATATGGCGCGGTATCCATGTCGAAATTAATGTCCATAATATGGCACGGTATCCGTGCCAAAATTAACGTGCATAATATGGCGCGGTGTCCATGCCAAAATTAACGTCCATATTATGGCGCAGTATACATGTCAAAATTAACATCCAGAATATGGCGCGGTATCTATGCCAAAATTAACGTCCATAATATAGCGCAGTATCCATGCCAAAATTAATGTCCATAATATGGCACGGTATCTATGGCAAAATTAACGTCCATAATATGGCGCAGTATCTATGCCAAATTAACGTCCATAATATTTCATGGCATCTATGCCAAAATTAACGTCCATAATATGGCGCGATATCCATGCCAAAATTAACGTCCATAATATGGCACGGTATCGATGCCAAAATTAACGTCTTTAATATGGCGCTGTATCCATGCCAAAATTAACGTTCATAATATGGCCCGCTATCCATGCCAAAATTAACGTCCATAATATGGTGTGGAATCCATGGCAAAATTAACGTCCATAATATGGCGCGGTATTCATGGCAAAATTAACGTCCATAATATGGCACGGTATCCGTGCCAAAATTAACGTCCATAATATGGCGCGGTGTCCATGCCAAAATTAACGTTGATAATATGGCGCGGTATCCATGTCAAAATTCACGTCCATAATAAGACGCGGTATCCATGCCAAAATTAACGTCCAGAATATGGCGCGGTATCTATGCCAAAATTAATGTCCATAATATAGCGCAGTATCCATGCCAAAATTAATGTCCATAATATGGCACGGTATCTATGGCAAAATTAACGTCCATAATATGGCGCAGTATCTATGCCAAATTAACGTCCATAATATTTCATGGCATCTATGCCAAAATTAACGTCCATAATATGGCGCGATATCCATGCCAAAATTAACGTCCATAATATGGCACGGTATCGATGCCAAAATTAACGTCTTTAATATGGCGCTGTATCCATGCCAAAATTAACGTTCATAATATGGCCCGCTATCCATGCCAAAATTAACGTCCATAATATGGTGTGGAATCCATGGCAAAATTAACGTCCATAATATGGCGCGGTATCCATGGCAAAATTAACGTCCATAATATGGCGGGGTATCCGTGCCAAAATTAACGTCCATAATATGGCGCGGTGTCCATGCCAAAATTAACGTTGATAATATGGCGCGGTATCCATGTCAAAATTCACGTCCATAATAAGACGCGGTATCCATGCCAAAATTAACGTCCATAATATGGCGCGGTATCCGTGCCAAAATTAACGTCCATAATATGGTGCGGTATCCATGTCAAAATTAACATCCATAATACGTTGTGGTATCTATGCCAAAATTAACGTCCATAATATGGCACGGTATCTATGCCAAAATTAATGTCCATAATATGGCGCGGTATCTATGCCAAATTAACGTCCATAATATGGCAAGGTATCTATGCCAAAATTAACGTCCATAATATGGCACGGTATCTATGCCAAAATTAATGTCCATAATATGGTGCTGTATCCATGCCAAAA
The DNA here is from genome assembly GCF_000003605.2 of Saccoglossus kowalevskii. Classification (NCBI taxonomy): domain Eukaryota; kingdom Metazoa; phylum Hemichordata; class Enteropneusta; family Harrimaniidae; genus Saccoglossus; species Saccoglossus kowalevskii. The sequence goes on from NW_003133645.1 coordinate 33,953, forward strand.
TTAATGTTCATAATATGGCGCGGTATCCATGCCAAAATTAACGTCCATAATATGGCACGGTATCCATGTCAAAATTAACGTCCATAATATGGCGCGGTATCCATGCCAAAATTAACATGCATAATATGGCGCGGTGTCCATGCCAAAATTAACGTCCATATTATGGCGCAGTATACATGTCAAAATTAACATCCATAATATGGCGCGGTATCTATGCCAAAATTAACGTCCATAATATGGCGTGGTATCCATGCCAAAATTAATGTCCATAATATGGCACGGTATCTGTGCCAAAATTAACGTTCATAATATGGCGCGGTATCTATGCCAAATTAACGTCCATAATATGGCACGATATGTATGCCAAAATTAACGTCCATAATATGGCGCGGTATCCATGTCAAAATTAACGTCCATAATATGGCGCGGTATCCATGCCAAAATTAACGTCCATAATATGGCGCGGTATCCATGCCAAAATTAACGTCTATAATATGGCGTGGTATCCATGCCAAAATTAACGTCCATAATATGGCGCAGTATCCATGCCAAAATCAACGTCCATAATATGGCGCGGTATCCATGCCAAAATCAACGTCCATAATATGGCGCGGTATCCATGCCAAGATTAACGTGCATATTATGGCGCTGTATCCATGTTAAAATTAACGTCCATAATATGGCGCGGTATCCATGCCAAAAATAACATCCATAATATGGCGCGGTATCCATGCCAAAATTAACGTCCATAATATGGCACGGTATCTATGCCAAAATTAACGTCCATAATATGGCGCGATATCTATGACAAATTAATGTCCATAATATGGCGTCGTATCCATGTCAAAATTAACGTCCATAATATGGCGCGGTATCCGTGCCAAAAATAACGTCCATAATATGGCGCGGTATCCATGCCAAAATCAACGTCCATAATATGGCACGGTATCCATGCCAAAATTAACGTCCATAATATGGCACGGTATCTATGCCAAAATTAACGTCCATAATATGGCGCAGTATCCATGTCAAAATTAATGTCCATAATATGGCGTGGTATCCATGCCAAAATTAACGTCCATAATATGGCGCAGTATCCATGCCAAAATTAACGTCCATAATATAGCACGGAATCCATGTTAAAATTAACGTCCATAATATGGCGCGGTATCCATGCCAAAATCAACGTCCATAATATGGCGCGATATCCATGCAAAAATCAACGTCCATAATATGGCGCGGTATCCATGCCAAGATTAACGTGCATATTATGGCGTGGAATCCATGTTAAAATTAACGTCCATAATATGGCGTGGTATCCATGGCAAAATTAACGTCCATAATATGGCGCAGATCCGTGCCAAAATTAACGTCCATAATATGGCGCGGTGTCCATGCCAAAATTAACGTCCATAATATGGCGTGGTATCTATGTCAAAATTAATGTCCATAATATGGCGCGGTATCTATGCCAAAATTAAAGTTCATATTATGGTGCGGTATCCATGCCAAAATTAACGTCCATAATATGGCGCGGTATCTAAGCCAAAATTAAAGTCCATAATATGGCGCGGTATCCATGCCAAAATGAACGTTCATAATATGGCGCGGTATCCATGCCAAAATTAACGTCCATAATATGGCGTGGTATCCATGTCAAAATTAACGTCCATAATATGGCGCGGTATCCATGCCAAAATAAACGTCCATAATATGGCGTGGTATCCATGTCAAAATTAACGTCCATACTATGGCGCGGTATCCGTGACAAAATTAATGTGCATAATATGGCGCGGTGTCCATGCCAAAATTAACGTCCATATTATGGCGCAGTATCCGTGCCAAAATTAACGTCCATAATATGGCGCGGTATCCGTGCCAAAATTAACGTCCATAATATGGCGCGGTATCCGTTCCAAAATTAACGTCCATAATATGGCGCGGTATCCGTGCCAAAATTAACGTCCATAATATGGCGCAGTATCCATGCCAAAATTAACGTCCATAATATGGCGCGGTATCCGTGCCAAAATTAACGTCCATAATATGGCGTGGTATCCGTTG